>PGWS01018251.1:0-16699 GCA_002896235.1 Cicer reticulatum
ATATAATTGAAACATATAATAAAATAGAGTTGTCAAATAAAGTAATAATTACATATTAATTTTACAACTCAATTTTGTTATATGTTATTATTATTTTCGTTATTTAGTAAAACTACAAAACGAAGATAATAATAACGTATAATAAAACAGAGTTGTCAAATAAATATGAAATTATTAATTTATTTGATAATTCTATTTTATTATATGTTATTATTATCTTCATTTTAAAGTTTGCCTGCATAACGAAGATAGTAATATCATTTAATAAAATAGAGTTGTCAAATAAATAAATATTTATTACTTTATTTGACAACTATAATTTATTACTTCGTTTTGTGTTTCGGGTCATATTTTGAATATTAGTCATCATTTGGTCAAAAAATAAGAATTTCGTTCCATTTTTGTTTGGTGGTATGAAAATTTCCTGAAAAGTCTAGATGAAATCGGGGATTTTCGTACCACCAGATTTTGGTCCATTTTTGTCGGGTGGTCTGAAAATCGCCTGAAAAGTTTCGATGAAATCGAGGACTCAGAGACTTTTATAGCATTCTTCTCTAAAATTTGTAACTATGTTTCAGGTTCCGCGCCAGATTTCAAACACTAGTCATCGTCTAGTCTTAAAATACAGATGTTGGTCCATTTTTGTCGAGGGGTACGAAAATCGCCCGAAGGTGCAAATGAAATCAAGTTCCGTGAAATAATTATAGCATTCATCTCCAGAATTTATAACTTTGTTTCGGGTTCCGTGCAGATTACATACACTAGCCATCGTCTAGTCCGAAAATACAGATGTTGGTCCATTATCGTCAATGGGTACGAAAGTCGCTCGAAAAGTCCAAAACAAATCGAGAACCGGGAGGCCATTATCGAATTTTTGTTCTGAATTTTTAACTGTGTTGCGGGTTCAGCGCCAGATTTCACACACTAGCCATCGTTTGGACCGAAAATACGATTTTCGGTCTATTTTTGTCAAGTGGTACAAAAATTGCCCGAAAAGACCAGATGAAATTGAGGACCAGGATTCCCTTATAGCATTCTTCTCCAAAATTTATAATTGTGTTTCAGGTTCTGCATCAGATTTCAAACACTAGCCATCGTCTTGTAAGAAAATACGGATTTTGGTCCATTTTTGTCGGGTGATACAAAAATCGCCCGAAAAGTCTAGATGAAATCAAGGACTAGGAGACCCTTATAGCATTTTTCTCCAAAATTTATAACTGTGTTTCAGGTTCGAGCAAGATTTCAATTACTAACCATCGTTTTGTTCGAAAATACGAATTTCGGTTCATTTTAGTCTGGTGGTACGAAAATCGACGGAAAGGTCCAGGTGAAATCGAGGACTGGGAGACCCTTATATCATTCTTCTCCAACATTTAAACTTGTGGTTCGGGTTCCGCGTCAAAATCCAAACACTAGCCATTGTCTGGTCTGAAAATATAGATATTGTCAGCTCCGAAAATACAGATATTGTCAGGTCCGAAAATACAGATATCACCCGAAAAGTCCATTTATTACTTGCTTCTAGGTTCCGCGCCAGATTTCAAACACTTGCCGTCGTCTGGTCCAAAAATATAGATTTCGATCATTTTTTGTCGAGCGGTAAAAAAATCGCATGCAAATTCTAGACGAAATCGAGGACCGAAAGACCCTTATATCATTCTTCTCCTAAATTTCCGTATCAAATTTCAAACACTAGCCACTGTTTGGTAAAAAAATACGAATTTCGGTCCATTTTAGTCGAACGATACGATAATCACCCGAAAATATCAGATGAAATCCAGTATAAGAAGACCCTGATAGAATTCTTCTCCTAAATATATAACAATATTTCGGATTCCGTGTCATATTTCAAACACTAGCCATCGTCTGGTCTGAAAATATAGATTTTGGTCCATTTTTGTCAAGGGGTACGGAAATCGCTTGAAAAGTCCAGATGAAATCGACGATCGAGAGACCCTTATGGCATTCTTTTTCTAAATTAATAACTGTATTTCGGGTTCCATGTCAAATTTCAAACACTAGCCATCGTCTGGTCGAAAAATACGGATTTCGATCCATTTTAGTCAAGTGGTATGAAAATCGACGAAAAATTCCAGATGAAATCGAGGACCAGGAGACCCTTATAGCGTTCTTCTCAAAAATGAATAACTATGTTTTAGGTTCCGCGTCAAATTTCAAACACTAGCCCTCGTTTGGTCTGGAAATACTGGTTTCGGTCCATTTCTTTCGGGAGGTATGAAAATCGCCCGAAAAGTCCAGATCAAATCCAGGACCGGGAGACCCTCACAACATTCTTCTCCAAAATTTATAATTGTGTTTCGGGATTCGGGTCAAATTTCAAACACTAGCTCTCGTCTGTTTTCAGGAAATACTGATTTCGGTCCATTTTTGTCGGTTGGTACGAAAATCGCCCGAAAAGTCCAGATGAAATCGAGGACCGGGAAACCCTTATAGCATTCTTATGCCAAATTTATAACTGTGATTCGGGTTCCGCGGCATATTTAAAACACTAGCTATCGTCTGGTCTGAAAATGCCGGATTTTGTCCATTTTTGTCGAGGGAGTGCTAAAATTGCCCGAAATGTCCAATTGAAACGAGGAAAGATCTTCTAGTATTCTTCACGTATTTATAACTGAGGTTTCAGGTATATGTTGTCAAAATTTCAGAGTGACTAGCCCCTTCTTCTAGTCCGAAAAATACATAATTCGGTTCCATTTTTGTTAAGTGGTACTAACAAATCGCCCGAAAATCCAGATGAAATCCCAGGACCAAAGACTCTTATTAGCATTCTCTCCTAAATTTGTAATGTATATCGGGTTCCGTGTCAATTTTTAACACTAGCCATTGTCTTGTTTAGAAATTAGGATTTTGGGTCATTTTGGTCGGGATGTACGAATTGCCTGAAAAGTCCAGATTGGGAAATCGACGACCGGGTGACCCTTATAGCATTTCTTGTTAGACATAAGTCCTCTTATCATGATTTACATAATTAACAAACATACAATGTACATTATCATTTGATAAATCTAACAGGTTGAACTGATAACATTTCAGGAAAAAACAAGCAAACATATACACTTGGAACAAAAGCTTGGAACTCAAGGAATCAAAACCAAAATTGGAGGATGTGCTTTGAGAAAGATGCAAATATATATAGTGTGATAGTGGTTATAGTAGTATTTAGTAGACTCATCACTATGGTTTATACTTAATATTTGCCAAAGTAAAAATGGAATTATAAAATAAGAAAGTAAATCAATCAACTGGTAAGTCAATTGATGATCAATTGGGCAATCGATTGTCTGACTCAGAACAAAAGTTTTTACTAAGTAAAATCGATTGGGAAATCGATTACTTAAAGGTTTTAGTGAACCTGAGTTCTTGGGTTTAATCCAATCAATTGGACAATGGATGGGACATCAATTGAGTAATCGATTTTGTGATTCACAGAACCAACCACTTACTGAATCAATCGATTGGCAAATCGATTGTGAAAAAGTTTTTCATCAGGAATGAGTTCTGTGATCAACCAAATCGATTGGACAATCAATTGAATTAAGTTTCTTAAACTGCAAGTTTTGTGGCAATCGATTTAGGTAATCGATTGAAAGAATGAACTGGTTAATCATTTATCAGAAACATGTTGCATAATCGCTTGGCACATCGATTTTCAACCAAAATAGCTGAACTATTGTAACCAGCCAAATCGATTGGATTAGAACAGTGGAGTCACTGTGACCAGTAAATTCGATTGGCAAATCGATTGGATTTAAAACATTGGAGTCACGGTGACCAGCCAAGTCGATTGGCAAATCGATTGCATTAAAATGTCCTGAATCACTGTGATCAGCCAAATCGATTCACAAATCGATTGAACTAAATGTTTGAGTTACAGGAAGAATTCAGCTCATTGCCAAATTGATTATGACTATGGATATGCGTCGACTGAGCAATTGATGGTTTTGATCTCGTTGTTTGAACAAAACACCTATAATCGATTACTCAATCGATTCTGATATAATCTTAGTATCAGTTACTGATTTATGCATTAAAAGAATCGATTGGCGAATCGATTGATTCTTATATTTTCAAGATTCAAGAAAAACAAGAAACGCGATAATCGATTGGGCAATCGATTAAGCTGGTTTTAAACTTTTATAAAATCGATTGAGAAATCGATTGACCTGATGTTTTTCTGAATATATATATATATAAGCTGATTCAATCATATTTTCTAACAACTAATACACTACACTTGAAACAATTATTCATTACACGTTTTCACAATACAGAAACCAGGAAAAACAGTTTGAAAGAAATAATTGTAACCACACACAAAATACTAATTTGGAAAATTCTTTTTGTGTGAAATTAATATTGTGATTGAGTCATCATCATTTGTCCTCTTTTTATCTTTTATGTAAAAACAATCTGTATAGAAACTGGTAAATCTGTAAAACGTACTCAAGTCGATTCTATTGGAAAGGCTGAAATCTGGTTTAGATTTCAGGACTGGATGTAGGCTATCAAAACAGATAGCCGAACCAGTATAAATCCTGGTGCACGATTTTCTTATCTTTTCTCTTTATTTTGATATTGCTTGAATGCTTATTCTTGAATGTTTGTATTGGTGAACTTCTGTCATGATTAATCTTTTGAATAAGCATTGTATCTGTACTCTTATATTGATAATTCATGCAATTGTGAATCTTTGTTCCTGAATAAATTCTGTAACCGATCATTGTTAATCTGATTAATAATCTTGTAAAATTAGTAAAGACATTTCTCATATATTTTTTAACAAATAGAGGCCATAATTTCCTACAATTGGCATCAAGAGCCTGATCTTTTTAGACTAACTCTCATAAAAGAAAATGACCTCTGTAGAATTCCTGGGAGAAGGTGCATCCTTGGCTAGGCCCCCTGCATTTAATGGGGCTGCCTACATGTATTGGAAAGAGAGAATGTTAATTTTTCTTGAAGCATGTAGTCTTGATATACTAGAAGCAGTAATAGATGGTCCCTATGTGCCAACCATAGCTGGCACAAGTGATTCATTAATCCCAAAACCCAGATCAGATTGGTCTGAGGATGACAAGAAAAAGGTTGGATACAATGCTAAAGCTAAAAACATTATTACCTCTGCTTAAGTGCTGACGAATTTTTCAGGGTGTCTAACTGCAAAACTGCCAAGGAGATGTGGGAATCATTGCAACAAACGCATGAAGGAGCAACAGATGTAAAAAGGGAGTATGAGTATGAGCTGTTCAATATGAAGAAAGAGGAGTCCGTTAATGATATGCAGACAAGAATTACTCACATAGTCAATAATCTAAATGCTCTTGGTAAGGTGATTGACAATGAGCAGCAAATCAGCAAAGTGATGAGGTGCTTGACCAGAGAGTGGCAGCCAAAGATCACTGCCATAGTAGGATCAAAAGACCTTGGTAGCATGTCAATTGCCACACTATTTGGAAAACTAAGAGAGCATGAGATGGAACTGCATAGACTGAGTGAGGCTGAACAGACTGACAGAAAAAAGAAAAGGGCTGTCTCTGAAAGCCCAAGCACATCAAACAAAGTCCGAACAAGATATCTGCACTGACGATTCAAATAGTGAGACCGATGAAGATTCATAAATTGGATTACTTGTCAAGAAAACCCTCAAAATTCAAAGACACATGACAGCAAGATAACCTGCTTTGAGTGTGGGAAGACAAGACATATAAAATCTGAGTGCTTCCAATTGCAAAACCGAAATAAGACTGCAAAGGCTAAAGGAAATCAACCACCTCCTAAGACCAGAAAAGCCTACATAGCTTGGAATGATAATGATGAAGAGTCCTATGCATCTCAGAAGAAGAAGAAGCTAATCTTTGTCTAATGGCCAACACAAATTCAGATTCTGATAGTGAGGTAAGTTCTAAATCCAATCCTTCTTATGATGAATTACATGACGCATTTAATGAACTACATGATGAATATGTTAATGTAATCAAACAGTTAATTAGCACTAGACACAAATGAAGAGATTAAGCTGAACATGAGTCTCTTAAAGACACAAATGAAAATCTGAAAAAGGAAACTTATGCACTGAAATGTGATTTAGAAAGTTCAATAGTGGTAAAAACAATTTAGATATTGCTTCTTGGAAACCAAAGAAATCTAAATAAAAAATCTGGACTTGGTTATAGACCAAATGTGAATGTTTAAACATAATCACAATAAATGTGGAATTGGATATAGACAAAACAAAAGTTTGTTAGATCTAAGCATATGCATGATATCTTCACTAAGCCAAATCAGAATTCATCCTCTGCTGTTTCATGTCATTTTTGCTGTAAAAAGGGTCATATTGTTTTTAATTGTAAACTGAAAAAAATTGGCTAACAAAGGATGGAAACAGATTTGGAAAGTAAAGACACCAATGTTTGAAACTAACCCTCCAGGACCCAATCTGAATTGGAACCTAAAACAAAAATTTAATTACATTTTGCAGATATGCTTGACATCCAGGACTCATTCATGGTACCTAGACGGTGGATGTTCCAAGCATATGACTGGAGACAGTCAAAGTTCTTGTCTCTAAACTTAAAAGATGGAGGATATGTTAAATATGGTGACAATAACAAAGGTAAGATACTCGGTATTGGAGACATAGGGAACGAATCGACTACGGTGATCAAAGACGTTTTTTATGTAAAGGATTTAAAAACACAATTTGATTAGTATAAGTCAACTATGCGATAAGGATTCCAGGTATGTTTTACATCTCAGTCTTGTATAATTGAGCACAAGGAGAATAAAGACATAAAGTTGGTAGGTGACAGGGGTCAATAACATATACATGCTTGATTTTAATGCTTTGCCTATTTGCTGTTTATTATCCAATTCTGATGAAAACTGGTTATGGCATAAGAGAGTAGCTCATATACATATAGATCACCTTAACAAATTAGTTAGTAAACAATTAGTTCTAGGACTCCTAAACATAAAGTTCACTAAGGATAAGTTGTGTGATTCCTGTGAGAAAAGTAAGTTAGTTAAGTCATCCTTTCCCCCAATAGATTTAGTTCAAACCAATAAGGTTTTACAATTAATACATATGGACCTGTTTGGTCCATCTCATGTTAAAAGCTGTGGAGGAAACTTGTATGGTTATGTGTTAGTAGATGATTACTCTAGGTATACTTGGACATTTTTTTCTGACTCACAAGAGTGAGGCCTTCTCTATTTTCAAAAGATTTGCAAATTTAGTTCAAAATGAGAAGAACCAGAAAATAATCTCCATCAAGAGTGATCATGGTGGAGAATTCCAAAATGAATCCTTTAATAACTACTGTGAACAAAATGGAATTCACCATATATACTCAGCCCCTAGAACTCCACAACAAAATGGAGTTGTAGAAAGGAAGAATAGGTCTATAGAGGAACTAGCTAGAACTATGATTAAAGACTCAAATCTTCCTAAGTATTTATGGGTTGATGCTATAAACATAGCCACACATGTAGTTAATAGAGTTCTAATAAGGCCAATACTTAGAAAAACTCCCTATGAGTTATACAAGGGTAGAAAACCAAACATCTCTTACTTTAGGGTATTTGGATGCAAATGCTTTGTATTAAACAATGGCAAAGAACATCTAGGAAAGTTTGATTCTAAGGCAGATGAGGGTATTTTTCTAGGTTATTCACAATCTAGTAAGGCCTATAGATCTACAATAAAAGAACTAAAACTATAGAGGAATTTGTTTCATGTAAAATGTGATGAAATGTTTGCTGAAAACTTGAACAACACTCCTCCTATAGTTGGTGATTCTTTGGATGAAATTGTAGAATCTGAACCAATGAATCTAATCAAACAATACCTCCAAACAACATTGATTGTATAGAACCTATTAGGGAAGATGACTTACCTAAGGAATGGAAGTTTAACAAAAACCATCCCATTGACAACATTATAGAATAAATCTCTAAAGGGGTTTCAACTAGAAAATCCCTCAGACAATATTGTAACTTTACAGCCTTTCTTTCTCAAGTAGAACCCAAAAACATAAAGGAAGCTCTTATGGACCATGACTGGATAGTTGCCATGCAAGAAGAGCTCAATCAGTTTGAAAGAAACAAAGTGTGGATTCTAGTTCCTAAACCAGAAGACAAACGTGTCATAGGAACTAGATGGGTGTTTAGAAACAAAATGGATGAAAATGGGATAATTACTAGGAATAAGGCTAGGCTAGTGGCTAAGGGTTACAACCAAGAGGAGGGCATTGACTATGATGAAACCTATGCCCCTGTAGCTAGACTAGAAGCCAATAGAATCCTGCTTGCTTATGCTTGCATAATGGACTTTAAACTATATCAAATGGATGTAAAAAGTGCCTTTCTAAATGGAGACATCCAAGAGGAAGTCTTTGTTAGTCAAACACCAGGATTTGAAGATCCAGTGTTTCCAAACCATGTGTTTAAACTAACAAAAGCCCTCTATGGTTTGAAACAAGCTCCAAGAGCTTGGTATGAAAAGCTCAGCAATTTTCTCATACAAGAAAATTTTTTAAGAGGAAATGTAGATAAGACACTTTTATAAAGACAAAAGGAAAAGACATTCTATTGGTCCAAATTTATGTTGATGACATGATCTTTGGATCAACAAACAGTAAGCTTTGCAAAGAATTTGAAAATACAATGAAAGGAAGATTGAAATGTCCATGATGGGAGAATTAACTTACCTCTTGGGATTTCAAATCAATCAAAGCAAGAATGGCATTTTTCCTAAGTCAAACCAAATACTGTAATGATCTATTAAAGAAATTTTGGTTTTCATAATTTTAAATCCATTGATACACCTATGAGTCAAGCTTGTCATTTAGATAAGGATGAGAAGGGAAAATCTATAGATATGACAATGTTTAGAGGCATGATAGGATCTTTACTATACCTTACAGCGAGTAGACCAGACATTATGTTTAGTTTATGCATGTGTGCTAGATATCAAGCAAAACCAAAAGAATCCCATCTAAGTGCAATCAAAATGATTTTTAGATATCTTATAGGAACCAAAAATCTAGGTTTGTGGTATCCTAAGGGATCTACTTGCACTCTAGTTGGTTATTCTGATTCTGATTTTGCTGGCTGCAAATTGGACAGAAAAAGTACATCTGGTACTTGCCAACTATTAGGGAACTCACTTGTATCTTGGCATAGCAAGAAACAAAATAGTGTTGCACTTTCAACAGCTGAAGCTGAATATGTAGCTGATGGAAGCTGTTGTGCACAAATTTTATGGATGCAACAACACCTTTCTAACTTTGGTGTTGATCTAGGTGTTGTGCCTATCATGTGTGATAATACTAGTGCTATAAATATTACTAAAAATCCTGTCATGCATTCTAGAACCAAACATATAGAGATTAGGCATCACTTTATTAGGGATCAATATCAACAGGGTAAGATCAAGCTTGAATATGTTAATACAGCTGATCAGTTGGCTGATATTTTCACCAAAGCCTTACCCAAGGACAGTTTCTTCTTTATTAGAATGAAACTTGGAATTATAGATCACAATGAAATCTGATCCCTGTGACAAAATCGATTTGAAACATTGATTATCCTGTGACTAGATAGAAAAAACAACATTACAAAATCGATTGCATAATCGATTTATGATGCACAGTGTTTTAATTGTCAAAATTGAAAACACGATAATCGATTGCATAATCGATTTTCTAATCTCAGGTAGCAGTAAAGACTGCAGTATTCATTAATCCAATCGATTGGTCAATCGATTGAATTATTGGAAAATAGATTAAAGAATCGACTTCATAATCGATTATGTTTCCCAGAACATCCAAAGATGTTAACATTTTCCAAACTCTAACCCGAACATCGATTGGGAAATCGATTAAGTCCGAATTTTAGAACCTGCACTTAAATGAATCGATTTGGAAATCGATGCTGAGATGAGCAGTTTCCTGAACTGATATGGAAATCGATTGGGACATCGATTTAGTAATTAAAAGACAATCGATTTGGGAATCGATTTGAAATATGACTGCTACAAAAAATTTACTAGCCGTTGGAGACAAATATGACTGAGATAGTTCAACTCCCTACAGTAACGATAACTTAATCGATTGAGAAATCGACGTAGCATGCGCAAAGAACTTAACAACATCGATTGACGAATCGATTTTGAACAGGAATACTTAAACCCTACTAAAACCCTAAATCGATTCCCCATCTCACTTTTCCAAAATTTCTCAAACTTCTCACAGCTTTCTGATTTTCTCTGTAAGCCTTACATACTTCTCAATATTCTCAAACACTTCAAAAAAAACATCTTTAATGTTACTAATGGCAAGAGTAAAGCAAACCTCTGCAAGATCACCATCACCATCATCATCTTCAAGTGGAAGAACCCCCATCACCTCCACCAACTTCAAAGAGAGCCTCCATCCCATCACATAAAATCATGGCAAAAGATAAGGGAAAGGGCATTGCCATTGAACAGGAGAAATCAAAAAAGAGGAAGGCTCCTCCCACTAAAAAGTTAATGGCAGATGCTATGAAGGATACACTTAGAAAAAGAAGAAACCTATCTCTTCTCCTTAACCCAAGAAACCTCAACCTGCTAAAGGTAAACAAGCTGAAGTCTTTGATCTACCACTTGCTTTCCTCAAACGAAAAATCCATGAGGCACGAACCATGAATTTTGCTTATTTTGATTCAAATGGTTTTTCATTTCAAAATCACTTGCGGTTTCATGGTTTGGAAGGATTTCTCTCTTGCTCTCTTGACATATATCCAAAGCTCATTAAGGCATTCTATTCCAACTTCAGTCTCACCGCCACGGGCTTTTGAATCTGAAGTAAAAGGAAAGAAAATTTCCATGTCTTTTAAGGAATTTTCTGTACTTTCAGGTTTGCCATTCTATGGTGAATCTGTTGATGGAAGAACCAAGGCAGATTCTACTGATGAAGCATGGGGAAACATCAGTGACAGGCACACTGCTGTTCAGGACCTGATGATTGAGGGATTCGTCGAAAAGCTATCACTTCCTATAGGTCAAATGAAGGTCCAATATAGGATGCTCGTGTACGTACTAACACGGATGTTAGTGCCTAGGTCGGGAAATCACGCTGTTGTCCAGAGGCTGGACATTACTCTGCTGTGGGGATTATTCAAAGAGCTCAAGATGAGCTGGACTTGGATTGTTCTCATGAACATGTCAAAATCTGCTCATGGTAAGCATCTCCTCCCTTACCCACAACTCATCACAAAGATTCTGAAACATTTTAAAGTTTCTGTTGTCAATGAAGAATCTGCCAAAACTACTCTCACTTTTGGAGAATCAATTGTAAACCAAATGCAATTGAAACGAATAAACGGCATGTGGACTCGAGCTCAGCCAAATGCTGAACAAGCTCAGCCAAATGCGGAACAAGCTGAGCCAGTTGAAGCCCATTATGATGTTTTAACTAAGTTGCTGGAATTCATGGAGAATCAAGCTGCTCATAATGCAAGAGTAAAAGCATCTCTAAGGACTCTCCAAGCATCGCTCAATTCAGTTGCTCAGGATGTGACTGTAATACAAGAACACTTAGGCCTTAAGTTGTCATTTGAAGATATTGTAGATATAGGTCGTCAAGCAACAAAAGATCAAAACCCAACCAACTTAGATAGCACTGAACCTCATGGAGAGGAGACACTTGTTGAGGCTAATACATCAGTCTCTACCTCTCCCGCTGGTAATAATGAAGAACAGCCCTAGATTAGTTGACTAGGATTTTGGTTTCTCTTTATTGTTTTGTAATGTTCTAGTATTGTATTGAAATGTTCTATTATAACTTTGTCATATTCTCTTCTGTTTTATATCTTTTTGCTTTAAATGACAAAGGGGGAGAGTTTACTGCATTTAACTTGTTTACTGCATCATATGCATTGTTGCTCTGATACGAAGTACTGCATTATAACTTGTGTTGCTCTGATACCAAGTTCTATAAAGTTTTGAATTGCTCTGATACCCAACTACTAAAATGCTAAATAGCTCTGATAATGTAGTTTGTAAGAGTTAGCTCTAATTGTGATAGCTATGATACTGTATGTTGTAAATAGCTATGTATGCTAACCTGTGTGAAATAGATCTGATACTGCACTGCAAAATTGATAAAATCTTGTGTAGCAATATATCTCTGATACTGCACTGCTAATTTGATAAATTTTGTGTTGCTGCTCTGAAACTGATTTGGTACTCTGATATTAATTATGTTGATTGGTTTTAACAAGCTCTGATTATTCTATGACTGGTAATGTTAAAGCCTTGTTAAAGGAATCATGAACTCCAAAATTAAGGGGGAGCTTTTTAAATAACAGTAACTATATTTTTTTTAGGTTTTGAAATGTTAAACTCAAGTTAAAATTGTATGTTTGTCATTTAATCAAAAAATGGGGAGATTGTTAGACATAAGTCATCTGATCATGATTTTGACATAATTAACAAACATACATTTCTCATATATTTTTTAACAAATAGAGGCCATAATTTCCTACATTCTTCTCCTAAATATATAACAATGTTTCTCATTTCGGGTCAGATTTCAAATACTAGCCATCGTCTAGTCTGAAAATACCGATTTTCGTCCATTTTTGTCGAGGGGTACGAAAACTGCCCTAAAAGTCCAAATGAAATCGAGGACAGTGAGACCCTCATCACATTCTTCATCTAAATTTATATATGTGTATCGGGTTCCGCGTCACATTTAAAACACTAACCATCGTTTTGTTCGAAAATACAGATTTCAGGTTCCGTGACATATTTAAAACACTAACCATCGTTTTGTTCGAAAATACGAATTTCGGCCCCTTTTAGTCGTGTGGCACGAAAATCGCCGGAAAAGACTAGAGGATATCGATGATCAGGACACCCTTATAGCATTCTTGTCCAAAATTTATAACTGTTTTTCGGGCTCGTGCCAGATTTTAAACACTAGCCATCGTCTGGTACGAAATTACGATTTTTCGGTCCATTTAGTAGGTGGTATGAAAATCGCCCGAAAAGTCCAAATGAAAATCGAAGACCGGAAGACCTTTATAGCATTCTTCTCCAAAATTTATTACTGTGTTTCGAGGTTCCGCGCCAAATTTCAAACACTAATCGTCGTTTGTTTGAAAAATACGAAATTTTAGTCCATTTAATCGGGTGGTACGAAAATCGCTCGAAGGTCCTAATGAAATCTATGACCGAGAGACCCTTTATAGCATTCTTCTTCGAAATTTTTATCTGTGTTTCGTGTTCCGCATTAGATTTCAAAACGCTAGCCATCGTTTGTTCAAAAATAAGAATTTCGATCCAGTTTAGTCGGGTGGCACGAAAATCGCGCGAAAAGTCCAACATAAATCTAGGACCAGGAGACCTTTATATCATTCTTCGCGAAAATTTTAATTGTGTTTCAGGTTTCGCGTCAGATTTCAAACACTAGCCATAGTCTTTTTCGAAAATACGAATTTCGGTCTTTTTTTGTCGATGGTACGAAAGTCGCCTGAAAAGTCCAGATGAAATTGATGACCGTGAAACCCTAGTAGCATTCTTCTCCAAAATTTATAATTGTGCTTCGGTTCTGCGTCATATTTCAAACACTAGCCATCGTTTGGTCCGAAAATACGGATTTCGGTCCAGTTCTGTCGAACGGTACAAAAATCCCCCGAAAAGTCCAGAAGAAATCGAAGATCAGGAGACCCTTACAACGTTTCTTCTCCTAAATTTATAACATGTTTCAAATTCCGCATCAGATCTCAAACACTATTCATCATCTGGTCCGAATAATAGATTTCGGCTCCATTTTTTCGAGGGTTAAGAAAATCGCCCAAAAAGTCCGGATGAAATCGAGGACTTGGAGACGCTGATAGGATTCTTTCTTCTAAATTTATAACTGTGTTTGGGTTCCGCGTCAGATTTCAAAAACTAGGCATCGTACTGTTCCAACATACGGATTTCGATCCATTTTAGTCAGGTAGTACGAAAACCGCACGAAAAGTCCAGATGAAATCGAGGACCAAGAGACCCTTATAGCATTCTTCTTCTAAATTTATAACTGTATATCAGGTTCCATGTCAAATTTCAAACGCTATCCATCGTCTTGTTCGAAAATACTGATTTCGGTCCATTTTAGTCGGATGGTACGAAAGTCGCCCGAAAAGTCAAGAGAAATCTAGGACTAATAGACCCTTATAGAATTCTTCTCCAAAATTTATATATGTGTTTCGAGTTTCGCACTAGATTTCAAACACTAGCCAAAGTCTGATATGAAAATACATATTTTAGTTGATTTCGGTCGAGGTATACGAAAATCGCCCGAAAAGTCCAGATGAAATCGAGGACCAAGAGACCCTTATAGCATTCTTCTCCAACATTATAACTGTGATTCAGGTTTCACGCCAGATTTCAAACACTAGCCATCGTCTGGTTTGAAAAATAGCAATTTCGGTCCATTTTTTCAGGCATTCGTAAAAAAAAAAGGACCAAAATCTATATTTTCAATCAAAACAACGACTAGTGTTGGAAATCTAACGCGAACCGAAAGACAGTTATAAATTTTGGAGAAGAATGCTATAAGGGTCTCCCGGTCTTCGATTTCATCAAGACTTTTCGGGCGATTTCATACCACCCGACTAAAATGGACTGAAATCCGTATTTTTGAATAAGACGATGGCTAATGTTCTGAATTTCTGACGCAGAACCCGAAGCACATTATAAAAATATGCCAAAATATGTATTTTCGGACTAGACGATGGCTAGTGTTTTGAATTTTGACGGGCACCCGAACCATAGTTATAAATTTGGCGAAGAATGATTATAAGGGTCTCCCAATCCTCGATTTCACCTGGACTTTTTGATCGATTTTCGTACCAACCTACTAAATGGAACGAAATTCGTATTTTCGAACAAAACGATTGTTAGTGTTTGAAATCTTGCACGCAACATGAAACACAGTTATAAACTTTTGAAGAAGAATGTTATAATGGTCTCCCCGGTCCTCGTTTTCATCTAGACTTTTCGAGCGATTTTTGATCAACCTGACAAAATTGACAAATCCGATTATTTTCTTACAAGATGAATGGCTAGTGTTTGAAATCTGATGCAGAACCACGAAACACCATTTATAATTTTGGAGAAGAATGCTATAAGCGGAATCTACGTCCTCGATTTCATCTGGTCTTTCGGGCTATTTTTGTAACCACCTGACAAAAAATAGACAGAAAAATCGTATTTTTGGACCACACAATGACTAGTGTTGAAATCTAGCGCAGGAACCCGAAACAAAGTTATAAATTCTGGAGAAAGAATGCTTATAAAGGTTCTCACGGTCGTCGATTCCATCGGGACATTTCAGGTATTTCGTACCACCTGACAAAAAATGAACCGAATCGAGTGGTACGAAATCCCGATTTCAACTGACTTTTCAAGCAATTTTAGTTACACCCGACAAAAATGGCACAAATTCGATATTTTAAGACCAAATTGATGGCTAATGTATCAAAATATGACCCGAAACACAATTATAAATTTAGGAGAAGAATGCTTGGTAATTATTACATTATTTGACAACTCATTTTTATTAAATGTATTATTTATAATCGTTTTATAGTTTACTACAAACCAAAGATAAAATAAAACATATAAAAATAGAGTTGTCAAGTTTAAGTAATGTTCAAATTACATATTAATTTTACAACTCCAATTTTGTTAATGTTATTATTATTTTATTTATTTAGTTACAACTACAAAACGAAGATAATAATACGTTATAATAAAACAGGAGGATGTTTTTTCAAAAAATAAATATGTAATTATTAATTATTATAATTCTATTTATTATATATTATTATATTATTATTATTATTATTATTATTATTGATATTATTATTATTTATTATTATTATTATTATTCTTTCCTTAAGGTTTGACTGCATAACGAAGATAGTAATATCCTTTAATAAAATAGAGTTGTTAAATAAATATGTAATTATTACTTTATTTGACAACTCTAATTAATTTATGTTATTATATCTTTGTTTTATAGTTTTACTTTCATAACATGATAATAATAAAGTAGAGTGTCAAAGTAAGTATAATTACATATTTCTTTTACAACTCAATTTGTTATATGTTATTATATTTCATTATTAGTACAACTCAAAACGAGATAATAATATAAATTGTCATCATAAATATGTAATTATTATTTATTGAACTCTATTTTATTATATGATAGCTATTATCTTCGTCCATGTAGTTGTACTTTATAACGAAGAATAATAGAAACATAGGGAATAAAATATAGTTTATCTATCAAGAATATAGCATATTTATTGACAATCTATTTGTTATATTTGTTATTATCTTTGTTTTATAGTTTTAGTTCATATCCAGGACGATAATAACAAATATAACAAATAAGTTTTCAAATAAAATATGTAATTATTGTTTATTTGACAACTCATTTTTGTTCTATGTTATTATTATCACCGTTTTATAGTTCTACGTCATAATTAAGAAAATAATAACATATAATAAAATAGAGTTGTCAAACAAATAAGTTATAACTAAGTAAATAATAATATATAACAAAATAGAGTTGTCAAATAAAGTAATAATTACATTTTTATTTGACAACTCAATTTTCTTATATGTTTTTATTAT
>PGWS01018258.1:0-34175 GCA_002896235.1 Cicer reticulatum
TGGCTAAAAAGCCTCCGAGCCAAAATCCC
This sequence comes from Cicer reticulatum, assembly GCA_002896235.1. NCBI lineage: Eukaryota > Viridiplantae > Streptophyta > Magnoliopsida > Fabales > Fabaceae > Cicer > Cicer reticulatum. Next base: position 30 of record PGWS01018258.1, read on the forward strand.
AAAATACATAAAAATGCATAAAGTGTACTTTAAAATTATGGGTCTTACAGTTGACATAGAGGGATCATATGTCTTTCTTTTGAGTTGTATTTGTTTTAAAATGGAAGACTGTACTTATACTAATATTGTCAGCTTAACATGTTATTTTCGATGGGTTACATGTACCAACTTTTGATGTGTAAATATTTTTGGATTCATATTTTGAGAAACTTTTCCGCTGCTTGTAAATTATAATGACTCAATTATTTATCGCAAGGTTATTTGACTTATTTAATTCTCTGATTTATTTTAATTTCTTTTGAAAAAAAAATACACCCTCGCTGTGAAATCGGGGGTGTTACATTATGGTATCAAAGCTTTGGTTTGGTTTTTTCTTTGGGGTTGTGAACCTTTGGTTATGATTGTAGGTCACCTGTAGGTTTGGAGTTGTTATCTGATCATGGCGTCGGTTTAGGTGGGTTTGGGTTGTCAAGTTCCCGCAATAGTTTATTATGTGTTGATTATATTCGAAACTTATTTTTGGGAATTATTGAAGTGGTGTTAACACTTCTTCTTCTTGATGTTGTTTTTTCGGACACACTAACCCTCCAAGAGAGAACAGACGGTTGCAAGGATGAACGTCAGATGGAGATCAAATGGTTGGAGCTACAAATAACATGTAGGTTTTGTTGTTGCACGAACTGTTGCAAAGACTCTGGCGGGATCTGGAGAAGAGGAGGAGAGATATTTGCTCTTAAGATTAAGAGGGTTAGAATATTTTCGCCGTTACACCTCCAAAATTCAAGGGTGATGAGGACTCAGGAAAGAGTTGACTAGTGGATTCAGAAGTGGAAAAGATCTTCGAGATGAATGGATTGTCAGGCAGAGGTTGAAGCAAATCATGACTGCATGGATTTATAAAATGGTCCAAGGACAAGAAGCATGTGTTGGTGTAAACTCGAAGATTGACGAGTATGGAATGGATTAACATTAGACCTAATAAGTGGATTCACGTACAGATCTAAGTTGAGGGACTTTTGTTATAGAAAAAGTATTAAGATGTTTTCCTGGTAGATTCAAGAGGAAACTGGATGAAGTTTGACACTGTCAAAGAGATGTGAACATCATGGAATTGTTGAGAAGATGAGGCTTCCATTTGGGATAACATTTGTGCTTAGGTGTCCAATGAAGAGACTGGTATTGAAGTTAAGGGAGCGTTGCACATTAAGGAGTGAATACTCCTTTGAGTAGATAAAATACGCTTTGAGGAATTGTCGATACCTTTGAGGGGAAAAAGTCAGCATTCGAGTTAGACTAGATTCGCAACTTGGAATTATTAAGTATGAATCTCATAACGAGTGTAGGAGTGAGACCATGTATTTAGTTGATAAGTGACAAATCTCCTGGTGGTTTAGGAGATAGTAAGTATGGATAGTGATATTGGATGAAACTATAGACACGTAAATGTGAATTGGAGCGGTGTTCGGAAAAACATAATGAGTTAAGCTTGATGTATTGAACTCTATGTACATTAAAGTGGAATTTGAAGATCGAGTACGAGAATACTTCGAGATTGTGTAAATATGGGTTTTGAGAGTCTTATGAAAGGTATGTGTGTCTTTGAGATATTTTACTGCAAATTTATGAGGATGAAGTTATTAGATAATTATTTCTCTTAGGAAATGCTTTATGAGGAACGTTTGAGAAATAATTCTTTAAGGACGTTCGAGTTGTTAGGATTCCTTTCAGTGTGTATCTCGGTGAAGGTTGAGAAGGAATAAGAATCCAGCGAGTGAACCAAATATTGGAAAAGGTACCAGAAATTTGTGGAGCAGCACATAGAGATGTAGCTTATGAACAATTAAAGATTGATGAAGGATTATCTCACCTATAACTCAGACATTATATTATAAAGGTATTGCCAACGATATAAGACATTACTTGAGTGCATGTCATGGGGATTGTTATGTGTTGTCAATCAAAGGAAGTTTGTGGTCCCAAGTGGTATAGTCTTTGGCTTGTTTTCGAAAATATTCGAGGTGTTTTGATCACCAAGCATATGTGGGGATGGAATTATTAAAATTTATAAACTGAATAACATACCGATAAGAACACTACAGTTTGAACGTAGTTGTACGACTAAGAAAAATCGAGGATTTGTGGACAAGGGAGAAATTTAGGAGTTCTAGGATGTAGTGATTGTTTTCTGTCTTCGTTGTGTTGGGGGTCATTCTAAGTGTTTCAGTTTGGTACCAAACGGATGTATCGTACCAGTAGATGCCAATTGAGACTACGTGACATAGGTATGGGATATTACTTCGTCGACAGATCAAAGTTATAGGAAAATAAGGGAAATTCAATGGACTTTGAGAAGATTGTTGACTGCTTTTGTAAGTTGGCAAGGAGCGCTATTACAGTTTGGCTAAGATAGTCTAAGCCACTATCATGGTTGTTGGCTATTATTGACAATTGAGGGACTGATCATCCTTAATTCTCTTGTTGATAGTAGACAATATCATGTTGAATGGAACGGACGAGCCTTACCGACTATGATGTGTGTGAAGTTATTAACACCCTATGAAAAGGGGTAGGCAACACTTTTTTCGAGAAGGCCGGGTGAAACAATTGTGATTAGTGTGTTGAATTGAGTACAAACCTAGTGTGGATTGTACTCGTACTTTAAGTTTCGAGGACGAAACTAATTTTAGGGGTAGTAATGTAAGACCCATAGTTTTAATGCCTAATATGGCAATTTAGGTGTTAGCCCAGTTTTTGGTATTGAGCTGAGTTAAATGCCAAAATATATATTTTTGGAATTTGGAATTAAAACTAATGGTCGGAAAATAATTTACTTCGTTACGAAGGATTTTAATACCGGGCAATTTTGTTAAAAATATCTCGGGTTGCTGAATTGTACCGGACAATTGAGTTGCGACGAGAGTAGATATTTTTAATTAAATTAGACTAAGAGGGGAATGAAATGATGGGAGTGAAGAGTTGTTAGATTATTGTGTTGGTTTTTAATTTAATATATTAATATATATGTATATATGTATACATATACAGTATTCATATATAAGATATATATATATATATATATATATGGTTGCAGGGAAATAGGAAAAAGGAAAATAGAAAGAAAGAAAAAACAAAGGAAAGAAGAGAAAGGAAAGAAACAAGAAACTTCTTCCTATCCCTCCTGCGCGCGCGAGAACCTTCTTCTTCCTTCTTCCATTTTCGTTTTCTTTGCTTCCTTAAGTTCGAAGAATTGAAACCCAAGGCTAGTGGTGAGAAAGATTCAAGTTCCCAACTCCTTTCTTCTTCTCGGATTCGAAAACGGTGGTAGGATTTCAAAACCGTCAAACCAAACCTCCCTGTTTCATCAGATCTAAGCTTCGTATTCGCGAAGAGATAGAAGGGAAAGTTGACTCCACTACCACGCTACGGTGCTAGGGAACCAACGGAGGCGACGTTGCGAGCAGAGATTTTACCGGATTTACTCGGGGTCTGTAATCGCACGTTAAAGCTAACGTGAAGGTAAGGGCTCCTTCCAAACTTCTAGTTTGCATTTAGGGACTTATTTGTGATTGTGTAGAAAGGAATTTGTTAGGGTTGAAGTGTTGATTTAGGGGAAAATGGATCTAAGGCTTTATGGGTAAAATCTTAGAGTTAGGTTTTGGTTATATTGATGAATGTTTCGTGGAAAATGAATTTAAACTCATTTATGTATGATTTTGAGTAAAGAAACTTGTTGTGTTTGAATGGTGGATTGTGTTGATTTGTGTTCGTCGTATTTGACCTGTTGTTTATTAATACTGATGAAATTTGACATGTGTGGTGGTTGGATTTTGTGGAGAAATGAATTGATGTGTTTTGGTGGATCGTGGATTGAATTTTATAATATGTTTTGAGTTTGTTTTGTGTGGAATTTGAAAACCATTAGAGTTAAACGAGGATTAAAAATGGGGAATCTCTTACTGTCTTGTTTACTTAATGTTTGTTTCGAAAATCGTTTAAGTTAAAGAGTATTAAGAATGGGGAATCTCTTAATATTTCTGTTTTCTTAATGTTGTCGTGAAAATCGTTTAATTTAAAAGAATATTAAGAATGGGGATCTCTTAATATTTCTGTTTGCTTAATGTTTGTTGTGAAAATCGTTTAAGTTAAAATGAGTATTAAAATGGGGAATCTTTTAATATCTGCATTGCTTAACGATTGTTGTGGATGGAGTCAGTGTATGCTCATGCATTTTCATTCTTTTTGTAAATCGCGCAGACCCGTGATAGGTGGCAACTTGATAAATAGTACTTTGGCTTGTGATAGGCGGTACATTCAGGGTTTACGTTTTTGTAAATTGTGTTTGTCCGTGAGAGACTGCACAGGTGTTTGTCCGTGAGAGACTGCACCCTGGTAAATTGTGTTTGTCCGTGAGAGACTGTACAGGTGTTTGTTCGTGAGAGACTACACCCTGGTTAAATTGTGCTTGTCCGTGAGAGACTGCACATGTGTTTGTCCGTGAGAGACTACACCCTGGTAATTCTGTTTATCTTGAGATTGCTAACACGTGTTTGTCCGTGAGAGACTACACCTGGTAAATTGTGTTTGTCCGTGAAGAGACTGTACATGTGTTTGTCCGTTATAGATTACACCCTGGTAATTTGTGTTTGTCTGTGAGAGACTGCACAGGTGTTTGTCCGTAAGAGACTACACCTTGGTAATTTGTGTTTGTCCGTGAGAGACTGCACATGTGTTTGTCTGTGAGAGACTACATCTGGTAAATTGTGTTTGTCCGTGAGAGACTGCACATCGGCTTGTCAGGTGAGAGACTACACCCTGGTAATTTGTGTTTGTCCGTGAGAGACTGCACAGGTGTTTGTCCGTGAGAGACTACACCTTGGTAAATTGCCGTGTGCACAGGCGTTTGTGTGAGAGACTGCACCCATTTGTGGTTGCGTGAGAGACTGCACAGGTGTTTGTCGTGAGAGACTACACCCTAAGTATTCTGTTTGTCCGTGAGAGACTGCACAGGTTTGTCCGCTGAGAGACTGCACCCTGGTTAAATTGTGTTTTGGTCCGTGAGAGGACTGCACAGGTGTGTCTTGAAAGACTCACCCTGGTAAATGTGTTTGTCCATGATAGATGCATTCGATGTTCGTTCGTGAGAAAACGAACGTTTAGTATTTACACCCTCGCAAGGTTATGTTTTGGTTTGGAATTGTGTGATAGCATGTTTGATTAGCAAAACTATTTCGAAAGTTCATGTGTTGTAGTGATGTGTTATAAGTGCTAAGTGTTATGTTTTGGGAATTGTGTGATAGCAATTTTGATTTCAAAACTATTTCGAAGCTCATGATGTTGTGTGTTATAAGTGCTATTTGTTATGTGTTGGAATTTTGTGTTAATGTGATTGAGTTAGTTTATGTATTTTTGGAAGAATATGCAGGGAAATCGATTTCCCAATCGATTGGATGAGTTACAGGGACTTCCCTAATTTGACTTAATCGATTTGCCAATTGATTTTATAATATGTTTTTCAAAACCATTTAAGAAATCGATTAGGAAATCGATTTGGCCATACAGGAATTCAGCAAAACTGACAAAATCGATTTGGAAATCGATTGGCATTAAGTCAGTGGCTCAGCTATTCTGTCAATTGATTGCCCAATCGATTGAATTAAGCCCAGAGTTCAAATTTCACTAAAAACCTTCAGGAAATCGATTTCGAACTCGATTGGCTTAGTAGAAATTCTTATTTTGAGTTAGATAACAGATTGCTTAATTGATTTATCAATGTCTTGGTCAGTTATGTATTACTTGATGGATTGAGAACATTATTTTGATTTCATTTTTAATTGGCAAGCATTATATGAACTTTTAGCATATGGAAAATCCTTTTAAGGTGCATGCCTAGTTGGAAGGTTATTTTGTGCATTTAAAAACTTAAATGTTATGTGTTAACTGTTAATTTCGGTTGGTGACCTTTACAATATTGTGGAATCTGGGCTTGCCTCAGATGAGAGTCAGGACGATCCTACGGTTCGTACCACGGATGGGATGTAGATGGAAATGCTCGACTGGAGCATGTTAAGGAGGATCTCACGGGGCGCGTGAGATCACTCAGGGTGTTTAGTTTGTTTTGGAGAATGATCAGATAGGGTTGACATTCGAGGGAGCAGCACGTCTTTCTTTTTGATTTTGTATTTATTTTAAATGGAAGACGTGTACCTTATACTATATTGTCAGCTTGACATTTATTTTCGATGGGTACATGTACCAACTTTGATGTGTAAATATTTTGGATTCATTATTTGAGAAACTTTTCCGCTGTTTGTAAATTATATGACTCCATTATTTATTCAAAGGTATTTCCTTATTTGTTTTTCTCTGTTTTTATTTATTTCTTAAAAAAAAAATACACCATCGCTTTGAAAATCGGCGTTACAATTATTAACTTCACAAAGAGATGAGATTTAACTCCACACAGATGGGTCAGTACCCACTATAGATGGGGTTTAAACTTCACAAGAGATGAGGTTTAAACTCCACACGGATGGTCTTGTATGCACATATAGATAACTTTAAACTACACACTACACAATGAAGTGCGATTTAAACTTTACACCGAATGAGTCTGTACCCCACACTAGATGAGCGGTTCTCCACATGATGAGATAATACTCACTTTGCAAGAGCTACATCTACATATAATGATGAGACATCATTGAATTGATTGATTTATTCTAATAATAAATGTGTGTATGGATTATTTGATTATGAATAGAGTGGATTAATTGTTAATTTAATGATGGTTTTTTATTAATTATTGGAAGTAATTGATTATTATAGAAAATCTAGTTATATCATGAATATTTCTCTAAGAATATTTTATGAAGAGGCGGGATGCCATGATCGACTTTTTCTGTGTTACGCTCCAGCTGAAAACATACTTGTTTTCAAAATTGTGTGCATTATTCACTAGGATTTAGTATCTCATTAACGTGTTTGTTTCAATATTGAGCCACCAGTTGGGGAATCGAGATTAAGAAGTCCTACTCCCTTGAGAGGAAGTGATTTCTTCGATTAAGGTTAGTAGATCAAGAATAAGTAGACATAATATCTAATGTACTTTATTTCGGGATTAGATCTAGTTATCCAGTTTTGATAATTTCAGGTTATAAAGATTTTTCAGTTGTAAGGATTTATTTGAGCCTTCATAACATTACTTCTTTCTGAACAATCATTAATTATTACAGTACCCATTATCTCTTATATGTTTTGAATTTCCTTTCACCTTATTACCATTCAATTTTTAATACCTACGTAACTAGGCGTTACGTTCTGGTATCAGAGCCTGGTGAACTAGATCGGACTGTGTTGTGGGGCTTATTTACTTTATTATTAATTTTATCTTAAGAAAACAATATCAAAACTTGGGTTATTGATTGGTCGTTAGTCATAGATTTTGTATGCTTATATTGGGCCTGGTCGAACCGAGTGCTTGATTGGTGGTGGTGCATAATTATGACACGTAACAGCGAGGTACCGATGGCACTGGGCTATGGCTCTCTTGCTTGATAGCAGCACCACAGAGAATAGTCGAAGACTCTCCTCATTTGAAAAGACCAACGTCGATCGGTAACATCTAAACCCTCAATATATTAGGCTTTCTGATTTTCGAAAGACACCACACACCTTTTCGAGGTCAGTTATGATCAATCGAAGCAAAAGTGTGTTGTTGGAGTTAGAGAGATCTTTAGCATCATTGCATTTGTGTTGACACTCAAAAGTAGACCTCGTCGTTTATCATGTTAGAGTATGATGTTGAGAAGCTTGGTGGATTTGTATATATGGAGGTCTGTTGACAAGAAGAAGTTTCTTTTACTGGATAGGTTTAAGGAGTTATTCTAGAGAAGTACCATTCTCCACAATGTTCGTATTCAAAGGAAATAAAGTTTATTTATATTTGTCATGGAGATATTCAGTGTAGAGTATGTCGCCAAATTTTGAAGCTACATCAAGATACTTTGTTATCTTAGTGACAATCCCCAAGATACAAACACTTGAGTATGTAGTGATGCAGTTGTGGAGTTATCAATGCCTTGCTATTTTATGGATTATATGAATCAATTTTAGACTTTCTTAGATAAGTTTGTGGTGGTGGTTATCGATATATTCTAATCACTCTAAGAGCTTGGGTGAGCATGAGGAACACATGGGATAGTATGAAAGTTTTGAGAGATAACACCACTGTATGGCAAACGGGAATGTATGAGTTCTGGCTTGATAATATGGGTTTTAGGACATACCATTCTGTACAGGGATAAACGTTGACTCTTAGTAAGGTAGATTCATATTTAGGTTGGCCTCAACCTAACCATATTTGAAGTAGAGATCTTCCTAGGATGACGGGATTTACTATAGGGAAATTTATAGTGAGGTTTTCTAGTCTGTCTTACTCTTCACAAGTTGACTAGATAAAAGGGAATAACTTTTGTGTGGACTATAGTGCGCGAGGATAATTTCTACGAGGCAAATGATCCAACCCATTTTCTTGATATAAGACAGGTTGTAGTCTTGCTCTAGATTTGGAGGCCTTACTTGTATGATGCCACATTTGAAGGTTTTGTGTAAAATAAAGCCTTTAACTATTTGTTTGTCAAAAGGAATTAAATAGGACAAAGAAGGTGGATGGAATTCCTTAAGGCTCGATTTGAGTGGAATATCACCATGGGAAGTTAATGTAGTGCTTATGCTCTAAATAGAAAATTCTTACGTGTTAGCTTGTATGATGGTACAAGAAGCAAGCTATAAAATGAGTTAGAGATATAATTGGGTGTCTCCATAATGCTCAGCTTGAATCTGAATAGCAGAAATACGTAAATAACATGAGAGATAATAACTCGAAAATGAATTTGGCCGATTTTGTTGGTAGGTTGGATGATTCCAAATGGCAAGAATTGGTGGGAGGGAATTTGAGAGAAAAAGGGTTTTCTTTGAGTATAGTTGCATGCGTTATGTCCGCATGAATTCTTTGGCAATTTTTTTTTTTAAATGTAGATGGATGGGTGTGACTAGAAAAGACTCAAAACTGGGGTGTAGAAAGCAAATAGCCCAAACAAAACAATATTAGAAGCAAACAACAATGAAGGGTGCAGAAAATGGTCTATCTCAAACTTTATTTTATTTTATTTATAAAGTGTCCCAAACAAGTTAATTATTGTTCTATTCATCCATAATTAAAATATTACTCTCTAAAATACTCACATTAAAATACTAATATTTGTTCACACCCTTTCAGAATACAAATCCCTTTTATTTATTTTTTAAAAAACTTTATAAAATATTCAACACTAAATATGTACACTAAAATACTTTATTTATACAAAAATATATAAAATAATAAAATTAATATTGTTTATTCATATCACTTACTTAGTGAAATATGTACAGGATTAACAATCATAGAATAACACCATATAACAAATTTAAGTCGTAAAATTCTCCAATATATTCTAAATATTTTAACACCAAATTAATTTTTAAAAACCCATATTTTCATTAAGAAAATATTAATTTTAAAATTTGAGGTGTTACATAAAAGAGCAAAACAAATTTGACGAGAAAGGAAACGTGATGATGGGGTGATGAGGAAGACGAAGAGTCGAGAACACTACATCAGACCGATATAAGTTTGACAGACCACTTAGACATGTAGGACAGTGTAAGGGCCAAAGCAAAAGAAAAACGAGATGAAGAGGTTGTGTAGAGGAAAAATGAAAATAATTTTGAAAAACAGAGGAGAAGGAAATTTTTGAAACATAGAGAAACCATAGAGAGATTTTGAGTGGAGAGAAACGTTTTTTTTATCAAAAAATTGTTATTTGAAAACAATATAATGAGAGAGTTTAAATAATAAGCATAGAAAGAGAGATCAAAACTAGGTTTTAATTAAAATACAAAAAATTCAAAAGCGTGATATGACGACGCAGGACACCTGACTAGGACATAAAAGACATACAATGAGGGAAAAGATATTATACATATACATAGATAAGTCAAGAAAGAAAACACAAAAACGAAGGACAATTCATGTGGACATCAATTACACAAAAAATAATTGAAATAAATTGCTGAGTCCTACCCGATGAGACATGGATGATCAGCAAAATTGTTCCTTATCTTTTGTCTTACCAGAATTGTCAGATTTTTTCTATCAGATGATCTTCTAACGAAATTTAAAGTTAGTCTGGTTCGGATCCTTTCTTTGAATTAGTAGATGCAGTCATTGTTCGAGTGTTGGATTCGTGAATCTAGATCGAAGAATCAAGCACATTAGTCACCATAACACCTAATATTTTTTGATAATACTCTTTTATTAAGAGATAGGATTCGTTAAATAATAATATGATGTTAAAATTATTATAAATATTGTTATTATTGTTAATAAATTAATTTTTGTTATATGGATATTTTCTATGATGTGCTAGTTTGATACACATTATATTAAATGAGCGACATAAATAATAGATATTTTATTTTATTATATTATATTATTATATTTTTTTAAAAGCAATAGTATTTTAGTGTATTATTTTGAAGAATAAGATTTTATGTGATTTTACGTGTATATTCAAGCACTCAATTAATATAATATTCTTTTATCGTTTGACTAATATTAAATGTGTACTTAATTATATTTATTTGATTCTAAATATATTTTATTTTAATTATTTATTTTATAAATTATTATCTTGAGATAGTGGTAATATTGTGTTTGATTTTCTTTATTTTTATATACTTATTATGAATATGTGATTATATATATATATATATTATATATAATATATATATATATATATTTAGTATGATTTAGTAATTAATATAAAGTGTTGATTTTATATTTATTTATTTTATAATTTTGACTATTCTCTAATGATATATTATTATAACGTGAGTATTTTGAAAAATAAGTATAATTATAGTGATTAATTTGAATATGAGAGTTTGAGTTGTTAATAATATGTATTTTTTTAAAAGGTTAATTATTTTAATTTCTCTAATTTATCAAGTATTATTTTTGAAATATTAGTAATTAAATTTTGTTAAAAAAAATAACTTTGGTAATTGTTGGTTTTATTAAAAAAAAAGATTAAATGTGTTTCATGGGATAAGCCAAGTAAAACCTAATTAAAGAATAAAACCAAACCAAAAAATAGAGGAAGAGAAAGATACGACACGACAGCTGCTGCTTCCAAGAGGAATTGGAACAAAATTAGAAGAAAATTGGCACCGGTGATCGACAACTGTTCCAGAAAAGTTTCTCCGTTTTTGTCCAAATTTCAGTATGTTATTTTACTCAATTAACTAGTTAATTAAACACGATTTTCCATATATTTAACAACCCCAATTTCTCTCTAAAATATCTTATTTCTCAGTTTGTAGAATTCGTTATTTTGCATCGTTCTCCTTCACCGTAAGTTGGATTTGAGTGAAACCAATGCCAAAACGACCGTGTGAAAAGTGGCTATATTATCCACTGATTGGTTTTCGAATTCATAGTAATTTTCTTTGACCAAATTTCGAATTTATTTTTTAGAGTATCTTCTCATAATTTATTTTGACGTTTACTTATAAACTGTCGAGTTAGATCGGTTAAAGGACAAAGAGTCAAAGAACAAAGATTGTTTGCTCGTGGAATCGTATTCGCATGTGAAAGCATCGAAATAAGGTAAGGGGTGAGAGAGCGAGGGGTGAGAAAGCATTTGAATTCATGAATATAATATATTGTGAGATTAACGGGAAAACCATATTTCCCAACGATTCATCCAGGGCTCGCTACGTACCGTAGTAGCCCTTTGAGTGATAAATTGATTAATGTAAAAATATGGGAATTATGAAATTAAAATATGGAATAGAAATATTTATAAGGTGCTGATTGATTTAACTTCATTAAATGTGTGGTATTTGATATTATTGTGATGTTTGATTTATTTTTATTAAATGTGAGATATTTGCTATTATTGTGATCTTGGATGTCGAATCAATTTTATTATATGTTTGATTAGACGTGTCTATGTGATGTGATGATAAAAAGTGAATTCATTTTGATAAGCTTATGTGATTATGATAATGTATAATTAATAATAATGATGTTAAAAATTTGTGATAAGTCTATGTGATGATGTATGGTTGATGATAGTGATGTTATAAATTTGTGATGAGTTTATGTGATGAGATATGATTAATGATAAAGATGTTGAGAATTTGTGATGAGAATATTGAAATAACCCAATAGTAGGTGAAATAATTGTGATTCCAATTTGTGTTTGATGTAACACCCCAAATTTTATAATAAACTATTTTATTAATTAAATAGGAATTTAGATAATTAATTTGGTGTTAAAATTATTTTATAATATATGTTGATTAGTTTCTGATTAATTTTCCTTATAGGCATGATTTCTATGATGTGCTAGTTTTATAAATATTAGATTACATGAGCGATATAAATAATAAATATTTTATTTTACTCTTTGATCAATTTTAGTGTAATATATAGTTTAAAGAAAAAGATTTTATGCGATTTTACGTGTATATACGTGTACTCAATTAATGTAATATTTTTGTCTGCGTTTGACGGATATTAAGTATGCACGTAGTTATATTTCATTTATTTATAACTACTTTATGTTTTTAGTTATTTTTTTTATAAATAATATCTTGAGATAGAATTGATATTGTGTTTGATTTCTTTTATTTTTATATACTTTTTTATGACATTGTGATTTTATATATATTTATTATGATTTAGTAATTAATATAAAGTGTTGGTGTAATATTGAAGAGTATTAAAAAAAAGAGATTAAGTAACAATTATTTGGTTTTAGAAGGATAAAAATAATAATTAGTAAACATATATTGAATAAGGGACAAATGGCATGACCCATTTATGTTAACCCTAATTATGTTAATAAAATAAAATCAGAAAAGTAAGAAAGGAGTTGTAGCAGCCGTAAAACCAAAGAGAAAACACAACAACAACCTATAGTTTGACACCGACGATCGATAATTGTTCATGAAAGTTTCTCTGTTCTCGTCCGAATTTCAGTATGTCGTTTTATTCATTTAAGTAGTCAAATAAACATACTTCCTCGGATTTTTAACCATCCAAATTTCTCTCTAAAATCCCCGACTTCTCCGCATGTTAAATTACTTAGTTTGAACCGTTCTTCTTCACCGTAAGTCCGATTTGAGTGAAACCAACGCCAAAACAATCGTGTGAAAAAATGACTATTTTATCCACTGATTTGTTTCTGATTTATGTAAGTTTCCTTGACCGAATTTCGAATTTAGTTTTTAAAGGATGTTCTCATAATTTATTTTTAACGTTTACGCATAAACTGTCGAGTTAGATCGATTGAAAGACAAAGAGTCAATGAACAATGACTGTTTGCTCGTGGAATCGTAGTCGTGTTTGAAAGCGTCAAAATAAGGTAAGGGGTGAGAGAGCATTTGAATTCATGAGTATAATATATTGTCAGATTAACGGGAAAACCGTATTTCCCAACGATTCATCTGGGGCTCGCTACGTACAGCAGTAGCCCTTTGAGAGATAAATTAATTAATATGAAAAATAGAAATTGTGAGATTAAAATATGGAATAGAAATACTTATAAGGTGTTGATTGATTCGTTAAATGTGTGGTATTTAATATTATTGTGATATTTGATTTAATTTCGTTAAATGTTGGGCATTTGATATTATTGTGATATTTGATTTAATTTCGTTAAATGTGTGGCATTTGATATTATTGTGATATTTGATTTATTATTGTTAAATGTATGATATTTGATATTATTGTGATATTGGATGTTGAATGAATTTTATGTATATGTTTGATTAGACATGTTTAGGTGATGTGATGATAAAAGGTGAATGCATTTTGATAAGTTTTATGTGATTATGGTGATGTATAATTAACAATAATGATGTTATAAATTTGTGATAGGTCTATGTGATGATGTATGATTGATAAGATTGATGTTATAAGATTGTGATGAGTATATGTGATGATGTGTGATTAATGATAGTGATGTTATAAATTGTGATGAGAATATTGTGATTCCAATTTGTGTTTGAGATGAAGGTCTTAATGGAGTACCATAGGCCAACGAGGGGAGAAGATAAATATTGAGAATTTGTTAAGTGGAGATTATTTTGTCATCATATAGGTAGGGCCTGACAAGCCTAGTGATTTTGGGGAAGTACAACTGAATGAGCCTGATCGTGGCGGTCTGCTGTCGAGCCTTAAGGCAAGATTGTTAGACCTTGGAGGTATTCGGGTGGGGAATTCCTAGGTGACTTGGAGGTCGCACTCCAAATGTCGGGAGCTACCACGCAACACACGTTTACCTCGACTGTCCCGTATATGTGTCTCGGGTTGAGTTGAGGGGATCTATGAGGACAAGGCCAATTTGAATTGTCCGTCCACTGGGATGGTGGCATAGTATCAAGCCTCCTAACCAAGTACTTCAGAGTTAGAATGGTACCACATTGTGAAGTAGAGTCTAAGCTCATGCATAGCATTGCATTTACTTGTGATTGTTTTGTGGTGATGATTTGATGCATATTATAATGAGATGATTATCTTACTTGAGTGAATTTGATGTTATAATATGATACTATTTACTTAAATATTTTGATATATCGTAATGTGATTATGATACGGTCTATTATGATTGTTGCGTGTTCTTCTTACTTATATTATACTATTAACATGATTTTGAAACTCACCTCCTTCGTTGTTTGTGTTTGACTGGCTTGACCCTGCGTTTGCGAAATCGCAGTTGTTATAGGTTAGTAAGTCTTGAAGTTCAAGTTTGGGAGGAACCCTGCTCTGATAGGTGATACCGAGAATAAGGGTTGTAATTTGTATTTTACTTATTTATTTTGAAATGACTTTTGTATGAAAACCATATAAGTACTAGTAGGTTTTTAGAATTAATCAAGTAATTATACTTAATTCAAGCTTATTCAGATTGCACTATGGAGTAAAGAAGTTAAAGTGTTCCTTTTGATTTTTGAGAAACGTGATATCCTAAATTAAAAAATAAAGTTTTTATTTTCTTGGAAACATATTTTTATTTATCCGCTGCAAATTTTATAGAAATATGATATAAATTCTTATATATATTATTTTGGGGTTTAGGGTCTCACAATTAGGTTTAATTTTGCTGCGAAATGGTTGATTAATTTTTCGCTTATTTCACTGGAATTCTGTTTTATTTTTGCAGATTTCTCAAATTCACTAGAACCCTAATATTTCGAATCCAAATTCTCGCATCCTGCCTCACAAGGTAAGAACTTGAACCCTCCCATGGTTTTATTTTGAAGAATTTATTTCTAGATAGTGTTAAAATGAAGTCGTGAATGTTTGTGGGTGCTGATTTTATGCTAAAAATTTGAGAAAATCAAATATAGAATGTGAGAAATAAGAACTGCGATAATTGGCTGCATATTGTGGGTAATTGTCTATTGCTGAGTAATTGTTGTATTATTTGTGGGTTTATAGTCTATTGCTATGGGTCTTTTTCTGCTAAATTTGCTACTGCTATGAACTGTGATAGTATGATACATTTGCATTGATAATTTGCTCTAAACTATGAATTGGCAGCATCGTGATTTTGCATTGATAATTGGCTGCATTATGAGTCATGAATGTTTGTGGGTGCTGATTTTATGCTAAAAATTTGAGAAAATCAAATAATAGAATGTGAGAAATAAGAAAGCATATTTTAAGTTATTAACAATGAGCCAGTCATGCTAGACATAGCTAAGCAGGGTGCATATAGTGTAAAGTTAGTTTTGAGTAGATGTATTTCTTTTGTTTTTGCCAAATTGGCTCGCTGAGTAATTGTTGTATATTTGTGGGTTTATAGTCTATTGCTATGGGTCTTTTTCTACTAAATTTGCTATTGCTATGAACTGCGATAGTATGATACATTTGCATTGATAATTTGCTCTAAACTATGAATTGGCAGCATTATGAGTGTTACTTGTAATTGTGCTGATTTTATGATATATGTTACATGAGTGTTACTTCTGCATTATGAGAATTTATTGATTAATTATGCTATATGTTACATGAGTGTTACTTCTGCATTCGTTTAGAAAAAAAAATTAAAACAGTTAGAAATCCTATAACTGTTTAATTCTGAACATGATTTTTAGTTGCATGTTAGAAATCAGTATTGCTATCATTAATTAAAACAGTAACAAGACTTATAAAAGTAAGAGGAATTAAAACTGTATTGCTACCATTAATTAAAACAGTAACATGACTTAAAATAGTAAGAGGAATTAAAACAATATTGCTACAATTGGATAGCACAAGGGCCTCTTTGGACGCATTTAGATTTTGATTGAGCTTGTACAAACATCCCTTTGAAATTATTTGTCCTATATGGTAGTCTCCTCATAAACTTGATGGACAAGGAATGGACAAAATTGGATAGAGAGAGTAAAGAGTATCAAAACGGTGTAGATTTTTTTCCCTAGATTATGCATACACCAAAGGAAAAACCTCGTGGAAAAGAGATTTCGTGTCCATGTGCTGAATGTTACAACACCAATTGGTTCACAAGGAAGGTAGTACGAAATCATTTAATAGCATTAGGATTTCAAAAAGGATATGATTTTTGGGGTTCGTCATGGTGAAGAGATAAGAAAACCCAATGATCTTAATGATGATCATGTGAATGATGAAGAGGATCAAATTGATGAACTACTTTTTGAAAGATTTAGAGATGTTATACAAGAAGAATGTGAATTTAAATGAAGGCCTCAAGGAAGATGCAAAAAAGTTTTATAATCTAGTCGAAGAAGCCAAACAAGAGTTATATCCGGGTTGCAAAAACTTCTCAAATTGTCGTTCACAATTCGGCTATATTTATTGAAGTGTTTGTATGGTTGGAGCAATGAATCATTTAATGCTCTCTTAGAATTGTTGATAGAAGCTATGCCTTCACTGAACATCCCCGATACGTTCAATAAAACTAAAGGCATGATAAAGGACTTAGGGTTGGATTATAAAAAGATTGATGCTTGCCCTAATGATTGCATGACCTATTGGAAAAATTATGAGAATGAAACATTTTGCCATGTTTGCGGTGCTCCACGTTGGAAGGAAATTGCCGAAGGAAACCATCAAGTTGGAAAAAATCATGAATCTTCTAAAGTTTCAGCTAAAATATTAAGACATTTTCCCTTTATTCCTAGACTTCAAAGGTTGTTTATGTGTTCAAAGACGGCTAGCTCATAAAGGTGGCATGAAGAAGAGCGTTTGAAAGATGGGAAGTTGAGGCATCCTGCATACGGGGAAGCATGGAAATAATTTGATAAACGCCATCCAGACTTTGCTTTAGACTCACATAATATAAGACTTGGATTATCCAGCGACGGATTTAATCCCTTCAGAACTATGAATGTATCTCATAGTACATGGCCTGTGTTATTAATACCATATAACTTTCCACCTTGGTGTTGCATGAAGGCTGAGTATTCTATGTTGTCTTTATTAATACCATGACCACAATCGCCAGGGAATAATATTGATGTGTACCTTCAACCATTGATTGAAGAGCTAAAGGTGTTATGGGATTTGGGAGTAGAAACATATGATGCATCACTAAAAGCAAACATTCCAAATGCCGAGCAAGTCTCTGTTTGGACTATTAGTGACTTTCCTGGGTATGCTATGTTAAGTGGGTGGAGTACAAAAGGGAAACTTGCATGTCCTAGTTGTAATTATAACACTAATTCGACATATTCGAAGCATAGTCGAAAGATGTGTTATATGGGTCATCGTGCTTTTTTGCCTATGGATCATAAATATAGATCAAATGCAAGGGATTTCAATGGAAGAACAGAAAATAGGCCACCACCAGAATTGTTAAAAGGGGAAGATATCTTTGATTTGTTAGAAGGCTTTAACAATACATTTGGTAAGATGCAAAAGAAATGTAATGATGGTCCATGGAAGAAAAAATCTATTTTTTTTTATTTGCCATATTGGAAGCACAATATTTTACCCCATAATCTTGATGTTATGCACATAGAGAAAAACATATTTGATAATATAATTGGAACTTTGTTGGATATCCCAGGAAAGACAAAAAGATCATGAAAAAGCTCGTTTAGATTTACAAGAACATGGGCATTAGAAAAGAACTTCACCCTAAAGAGTTAGATCAAGGTAAAAAGATAGTGTTTGCAAAAGCATGTTTTTCCATGACTGCAAAGGAAAGACTACTTTTGTTCTGTACTAAAAAAAGCAAAAATACCTGATGGATGTGCTTCAAACATTTCAAAATGTGTTCAACTTGCTGAAAGAAAAGTTAATGGATATAAGAGTCATGATGCACATTTCATGTTGCATTACTTGCTTCAAGTAGCTGTTAGAAGTGCAATGTCTAACCAGGTTGTTCACCCTTTAATTCGTCTTTGTTCCCTTTTTTCGATGTTTATGTCAGAAAGGTGATTGAGGTGGCTGATGTTGGACATTTTGCAAACTGAGATTATAGAAACACTTTGCCAATTGGAGACAATTTTCCCCCCGGGTTTCTTTGATATAATGGTTCATTGCCAATACATTTGGTGAATGAGGTAAGATTGGGAGGGCCTGTTCAATTTCGATGGATGTACTTTACAGAAAGATATTTAGGAAAGATGAAGAGTTATGTTCGTAATAAAAGTCGTCATGAGGGTTCTATTGTTGAGGGTTACTTGGTTGAAGAGTGCTTGACATTTTGCTCGCGATACTTGCATAGTGGTGTGGAGACAAGGTTTAGTAGAATGACAAGGAATAGTGATACATTTGATCTTGGTCATCCTATTGGGGGAAAGAAAAAAGGTGAAGGAATTTATTTGGATTGCAAGTCTAGGAGTCAGGCCCATCGTTACATTTTATTCAATTGTGATGATGTCCAATGCTTTATAAGGTAAATAAGTATGCTTGTATTTGTAGGTTTTTAACGCATTAAATAATTGTTTTACAATTACTAAACAATGTACTTTATATTTGTAGTGAGCATGAAAATGAAGATGTAAATGTGAATAAAAGAAAAAGGTGGAGCAAAGCAAAAAGTCAAGGGTTAGATTTTGTCGAATGGTTTAAGAAGCGTACCTTGTTAAGCGATGTATCTGACAAACTTAAGAAGCTATCAAGAGGACCAAATAAGATTGCAAGACATTTTTCTGGCTATGTAATTAATGGATACAGGTTTCGTACAAAATACTGTGATGCTAGACGTAAAACACAAAATAGTGGTGTGACACTAATGGCAGTAACTGAAAGTTTTGCAAGTTCTAAAGATGAAAATCCAATAGTACAATCAATAGTTTACTATGGATCAATTACTGAAATAGTTGAGGTTGATTATTATGGTATGTTGAAGTTTGTGTTATTTAGATGTGATTGGTTTGAAGTTGAAGAAGACAAGTTTGGCTTGACTTGTGTTTACTTTAACAAGAGATGCTACATGGACGATCCTTTTGTATTGGCATCTCAAGTCCACCAATGCTTCTACATTCAAGATCCTTCTAATCCAAATAGACATTATGTTATGAAGTCTATGTTGAGACAAAATCTCTCTCAATTGGTTTTAATGATAACAAAATTAATTAAAGATTATGATTATGCTTAATGACTAATCTGTGCTTTTGAGTGTATTTATATAAGTAAACAGGTTATCATTCATTAAGGAAAAAGAAGAAAAATTCTGAGTTAAATGCTAAGTATGAAAGTGCCGAGGATGGCCTCACGAGCTGGAGAAAACTGCAGTTCTGCATCCTCACGGTTTTGAATTCATTAAACAAAGGCATAAAAGTATTAAAGAATGAATTATTTGAATTCATTCAACAAGGGCAGAATAGTATTAAAGAATGAATTGTTTGATTCATTCAATAAAGGCAAAATACTATTAAAAAAATGATTAAAGAAAGGCCTTTTAAGAAAAGTTGCAAGAATGCAAGAGAAAGGTACGAGGAATGATGATACTAGCATGTGCCTATAGTCAAATCTTGAAAAGCTTTCCAAGACTTTATGAAAGCAACTCATCATGTCATAGGCAAAAGGCTATATGTACCATTATGTGATTAAATAAGATTATAAAGTCAATCTTCAAAAAGGCAACAACAAACAAGTCTTATATAACTTGATCACAGATGTCTTAAGGCAAGGAAAGAAGAAAGAAGGCATCACGTGAAGCCTTCACAAAGCCTTAAAGAAAGGAATAAAAAGGACATCACATGTTCTTTACAAGGCATTAAATGGAGGAAGAGAAAAAGCTCACATGTGAAGCTTTGTGAAGCTTTATGAAGCCATTGAAGAAAGAGAATGAAAAGGACTCCACACAATAGTCAAACATTAAAGAAAGGAAAAAGAAAAGGACAACACATGTCCCCAAATGCCAAGAAAACAGTACCTCGTACTTGAACAAGGAATGCATATTTTCAAATGAGTTGAATGGCATTTTCGTAAATATGAAGAAAAGCCTTGGCATTTCTCAAATGAAATTTCCAACGGTCATAAAAGGCTTGGCTTATGAAATGAACATCACAAGAACTCTATAAATTGCAGCAAGTTGATCTTCATCAAAACACAACACATTGCATAAAAAAGATCATAGATCTTAAAGCTTTCAAGAAGCAACACATTATATCTTCATACTTTCTACAAATCCTACATTAGATCTTTGTTAATCTTTTGAGAAAGTATTTAGAATCAATCACTCTCTTATCACACTGTAATTTCCACGTGAGGTACACTTGGAAATATTTGAAATCTGATTGTAAGCTTGGTGAAGCTTGAGAATACACAAGTTGTAATCATCCTCGATCAGAGGTTGATCTGTTTGAACAATAGAGAAATCTCACAAGGGTGTGAGGACTGGAAGTAGCCATCTTTGGGTGAACCAGTATAAAAACAGTGTGTGTCAATCTTATATTGCTTCTTAACTCTTTAACTCGTTTTAAATTTGAAAGTTTTGAAAACCCATCCTCGGGCTTGCCATCCTCAGCAAGAGGATAGTTTTTAAAACACTTGAAAACTATTTTTAAACAGCAAAATCCCTATTCAACCCCCCCTTCTAGTGATATTTAGCTACATCAGTCTATTCATAGGGTATTTTTTAACTTGAACGAAAAATGAAATTCAAATGGCCAACAACCATATCAATGTGATCCGTCTGACCATCCAATTAATCTAGCTGCAAGCGATGAGACTCGTGAAGTTGAATTGTTAGGAATGATATTCCACCAACGTTATTGTTAAGTTTTAGTAAATTTTTTTAAATAAATAAAATTATTTTGATATTTTAATAAAATAAATATTTAAATAATTTTAACATTGTCATAAATTTAAATATGAACAATATTAAATATTTAAAACGAAATTAATAAATTTTTATCTATTTTATATAAATATTATAAATTTATATTACTAAAAAAGTTAAACAATTTTAAAAAGCTTTTTTAAAAAACTTTAATATCAATTTTAAATATTTTTAATATATAATCTCACATAGAAGATTCATCACACATTAATAGTATTTATAATATGGAGGAAGGGTGTGCCCCAAGAGGTACCCAATTTTGTGAGGGGGAGAGAACACACTCAAACCGACCACCTACACGTCGTGTGCGAGCCGCCACCTGTCCAGTTGGGCATGAGAGCTTGGACTTGTTCCCGATCTGGTCAAATTGAGTATATAGGACAGTATTGCATACCCAATCAAATTTGGCCATGTGTTTCTGCTCGATTTCAATCGCAAGAGGATTCTGCTCAATTTACACATTGCATTATAACTCTGAATAATTTTTTGAGTTTTCTCACTTCTCCCTTTTATGCTTGTCCCAAATTATCTTTCTGTCCATTTATCGCGAAAAAATTCCCTTCAGATTTTTGAGTGGCCTTAACTCCATATTTAGATGGTGTAATTTTAGAACTGTTTATACATTGCAGTAGTATAATATAATCAATATAGTATAACTGAAACTATTTTAATCCCAAAGACATCGTAGTTTATTGTTTGTCTTGCAAAATTTTGGAAAGTGTCATGAAAGGTCTTAAAAAAAGCGATCAAGTCTTTGACTCAACCTAAAATTTCTTTGTTAGTTGAAAAGTTATTTATCAAAACAATTTTTCGAAACTCATAAACAACGTTTTTTAGATGTGTCTTTTTGCCATGTTTACTGAAGAAGTTACCGGATCTAATTTTGTTGCTTCTGATTTTCAATAAACTGTTTTAGTTGATGGATGTCACTTCAAACGACGGCAACAAAAAATGCTATTTTTCTTTAACTATGAAAAATGTTGCCAACATTATGAAAGATGACATTCCAATGGTTCTTGAAATAGATGAACACACATAAAATGATAAGAAAACTGCAGAATTAACCCAATGGGGTAAATGATGATTACTTACGTAGGAAATATATTCTTCATGGACTTGCTGATGATATATATAATTACTACAGCTGCAACAATATTGCAAGAGATGTTTGGGATGCTCTTAAGAAGAAATATGATATTGAGAAAGCTAGAGCTAAAAAGTATGTTGTGAGCCGCTACCTCAACTATCAGATGACCGATGATAGATATGGTGGAGCTGTCACCCTCACTTTCAAAATTTTGAACATTTCTCTAATACATTACCATCACAATAAAAAAAACAGATCTACTCGTTGGGTAGAAGTATAATAGCAATGGGTGCTAGGAACCAAGACAATTTTTCCTTTGTCAAAGAGTGTAAGTTATTTTCCTAGAATAACTAGCTTTACATATTGCATGTGGGTTCTTGGGTTGATTTTAACATCACTCTCTTTTTGAAATTCCATTTTAGGGGTTTGGAAAAGAGAATAAAGGAAATTGTAAGGTTTTTTTATGTAGGTATTGTTTGTACTTTCATCCATTCTTCAAGAATTCGTTCTTATTATAAGCATAATCTGTTAATTTGATTTGCTATTGGATTGAAAGATTGAGTGTTGAATGTTTGTGGACTATTTTGATGTAGTAAACTGTCGTATTTGGTGTCTGAATTCGAACAAATTTGCTAAGCAAATCTAGTTTGGAACATGTAGGTTTTTCTTCTATAATGGATTTGCTAAGTGAAAATGACGAGAAAACATCATAGTTTGATTCTGACTAAAATTCCCTAAGCGAATTTGACATATAGCAAAATTGAAAGTCTTTTATGAACTGAATATGTTGAGCGAAAATGAAACTCTTTGAACAAATTTTTGACCTAGGACTAACTTTTATTCCTATTTTATAATGTAATTATGTTAAGCTGGTTCCATCAATATGGAACATAATTGATAATGATTAGTGTTTGATAAACATAATGTCATGACATGCTTTGATTTGGATGAAAATGATTTGGTGAGACACGATGTTTGTACTAACGAATACCATAGGTAAGGGAAGAGCAAATGGACACCGTTTGTGGTCAAACAAAGAATTACCTTAAAAAAATGATCACAATTACCTTGGTGGCTCATGTTAGATATTTGGATAAGACTATGTAATAAGTTATAGAAATTGAATAAACTAAAAGAATTGTTATTAAATTCTGTCATGTTTTAAATTTCATTTAAACAGAATATTTGAAGTACCCTTCCTTTGTTTTATAACTCATGAAATTATTATCTCACCCCATTAATTTGTATTACTATATTAATAAGAATGTTTGAGCTCAGATCGGAGCTAACACAATGAATGATGTTTTGTTATTTTGATGCATTTAGAGTATTTTTAAATGGTGCTTCATGAGATATTATGTAACTATATCTATGAGTTACAATGCACTTACTGGCTTGTACCTACTTGTTAGAATTTATAAAAATATCTTTTAAATGCTATGATTGTGTGACTTTATTATCATTTTATATGTTACACATACCTAAACACATCCATATCATAATCCACTAAGATATGTCTATTATATAAGAGGCAATATTGTCATTCTTGAATAAAGTTAAAGCGTCAATCTCAAATCGCTTCCATATTCTCAAAACCTTACAAGCTAACATTATCTGGCTTGTGAATAAATTAAATAGTTGGTCACCAACACATTTTATTCATGCTTGTTTTTATATTACTTTTTCAATTTTTGTTTGGACAATTAGTATGACTTTTTAATGGACACGAGTCATCTCATGATCTTAAAAATTTGATGGACTAATAAAAAAATGAGAAAAAGAGATGGAGAAACTAGAGAAGTAGAGATTTTCTTAGAATAGTAAAAGGATAATATAGATAAATGAATTAAAAGAAGGAATAAGATAATTTCAAAAACTATTATCATATCACACACATTTAATGACAAAACAAAGGAAGAGGATAGAAATAATATCCTTGAGGTTGAGTGTTCTTTCCATTGTTTATGGTTGATGACTCTACTTATCGAGGTTGTCCTATTAATGCACAGTCACCAATCTTTTATTATTTTAGAGGACCTATTCCTCAATCTAGAAACAACAATTATTATAATGTGTTTTAAATCAATTTCTATAAAAAAAATTGACAATGTTTAAACATTTTCTTACACCATTCAAAGTATTATTTTTAGTAGAATTTTTGAAATTGAATATCAAATATTATAATATTAATCATGTTTAAATTTTGTATTATTTTTTTATGACAACTTAAACACTCTATTAACTATTATATATAAATGTAAATATTTAATTTCTATAAATATAATATAATTATTAATTTTCATTATAGAAAAGAACATTATAAATTATTAAGTTGTAATATTATATATATATATATGTAACAAGGAATAGTGATACATTTGATCTTGGTCATCCTATTGGGGGAAAGAAAAAAGGTGAAGGAATTTAATTGGATTGCAAGTCTAGAGTCAGGCCCATCGTTACATTTTATTCATGTGTGATGATGTCCATGCTTTATAAGGTAAATAAGTATGCTTGTATTTGTAGGTTTTTAACGCATTAAATAATTGTTTTACAAGTACTATAACAATGTACTTTTATTTGTAGTGAGCATGAAAATGAAGATGTAAAATGTGAATAAAAGAAAAAGGTGGAGCAAAGCAAAAAGTCAAGGGTTAGATTTTGTCGAATGGTTTAAGAAGCGTGCCTTGTTAAGCGATGTATCTGACAAACTTAAGAAGCTATCAAGAGGACCAAATAAGATTGCAAGACATTTTTCTGGCTATGTAATTAATGGATACAGGTTTCGTACAAAAAACCGTGATGCTAGACGTAAAACACAAAATAGTGGTGTGACACTAATGGCAGTAACTGAAAGTTTTGCAAGTACCAAAGATGAAAATCCAATAGTACAATCAATAGTTTACTATGGATCAATTACTGAAATAGTTGAGGTTGATTATTATGGTATGTTGAAGTTTGTGTTATTTAGATGTGATTGGTTTGAAGTTGAAGAAGACAAGTTTGGCTTGACTTGTGTTTACTTTAACAAGAGATGCTACACGGACGATCCTTTTGTATTGGCATCTCAAGTCCACCAATGCTTCTACATTCAAGATCCTTCTAATCCAAATAGACATTATGTTATGAAGTCTATGTTGAGACAAAATCTCTCTCAATTGGTTTAATGATAACAAAATTAATTAAAGATTATGATTATGCTTAATGACTAATCTGTGCTTTTGAGTGTATTTATATAAGTAAACAGGTTATCATTCATTAAGGAAAAAGAAGAAAAATTCTGAGTTAAAATGCTAAGTATGAAAGTGCCGAGGATGGCCTCACGAGCTGGAGAAAACTGCAGTTCTGCATCCTCACGGTTTTGAATTCATTAAACAAAGGCATAAAAGTATTTAATGAATGAATTATTTGAATTCATTCAACAAGGGCAGAATAGTATTAAAGAATGAATTGTTTGATTCATTCAATAAAGGCAAAATACTATTAAAAAATGATTAAAGAAAGGCCTTTGAAGAAAAGTTGCAAGAATGCAAGAGAAAAGGTACGAGGAATGATGATACTAGCATGTGCCTATAGTCAAAATCTTGAAAAGCTTTCCAAGACTTTATGAAAGCAACTCATCATGTCATAGGCAAAAAGGCTATATGTACCATTATGTGATTAAATAAGATTATAAAGTCAATCTTCAAAAAGGCAACAACAAACAAGCCTTATATAACTTGATCACATGTCTTAAGGCAAGGAAGAAGAAAGAAGGCATCACGTGAAGCCTTCACAAAGCCTTAAAGAAAGGAATAAAAAGGACATCACAAGTTCTTACAAGGCATTAAATGGAGGAAAGAAGAAAAAGCTCACATGTGAAGCTTTGTGAAGCTTTATGAAGCCATTGAAGAAAGAGAATGAAAAGGACCACACACAATAGTTAAACATTAAAGAAAGGAAAAAGAAAAGGACAACACACTTCTGTCCCCAAATGCCAAAGAAAACAGTACCTCGTACTTGAACAAGGAATGCATATTTTCAAATGAGCTGAATGGCATTTTCTAAATATGAAGAAAAGCCTTGGGCATTTCTCAAATGAAAATTTCCAACGGTCATAGAAGCTTGGCTTATGAAATGAACATTCACAAGAACTCTATAAATTGGCAGCAAGTTGATCTTCATGCAAAACAAACACCATTAGCATTAAAAAAAGATCCAAGATCTTAAGCTTTCAAGAAGCAACACATGTATATCTCATACTTCTACAAATCCTACATTAGATCTTTGTTAATCTTTTGTGAAAGTATGTTAGAATCAATCACTCTCTTATCACACTGTAATTTCACGTGAGCGGTACATTTGGAAATATTGAATCTGATTGTAGCTTGGTGAAGCTTGAGAATACACAATTGTAATCATCCTCGGTTCAGAGGTTTGATTCTGTTTGAACAATAGAGAAATCTCACAAGGTGTGAGGACTGGAATAGCCATCTTTGGGTGAACCAGTATAAAACAGTGTGTGTCATTTATATTGCTTCTTAACTCTTTTAACTCGTTTAAAATTTGAAAGTTTTCGAAAACCCATCCTCGGGCTTGCCATCACTCAGCAAGAGGAATAGTTTTTAGAACACTTGAAAACTATTTTTAAACAACAAAATCCTATTCAACCCCCCTTCTAGTGATATGTTAGTACATCAATTGGCATCAGAGCAGGGTTCCTCTAGAAGAATACACTTAACAGTGTAAGAGAAAAAGATCCAAAAATGTCTAAAGCTAAGTATATTTCTTGAAGGAGGATCATCAAAGTCGACTCCCTACTTTGATGGTCAAGATTACTACCACTGGAAAGGTAAATGAGACTATTCTCATATCACAAGACACATATGTGGTCGGTGGTGGAAAATGAGATCATGTCATAAGAACCAACAACCGCAGATGCACCTCCGATGTGAACCTCAAGCACAATGGACAGCTGATGAAGAATGCAAAGGTACTTCCTAAACTCTAAAGCTCATTTATTCTAACGTGTGCTTTGAGCAGGGAAAGTATTGATAGAGTCGAAGAGTGCAAAAAGCGCTAAGGAGCTTTGGGACAGTCTAAGGATCCATCATGAAGGAACAAGTCACGTAAAAGAAGCAAGAATTGACATGGGAGTAAGAGATTCGAACCATTCGAAATGAAGGAAGGGAACTATGATGAAATGTTCTCAAGGTTAACATCATATTAAACAACTTGAGATCTCTTGGAAGGTATACTCCGTTCAAGAAAGGATAAGAAAAATCCTAAGGAGTTTACCAAAAGAATGTGAGGCCAATGGTGACTACCATTACAGAAGCAAGAGACTTGACCAACATGAAGTTGGAAGATCTAGTTGGTACTCTAAGAGCTCATGAACCATTGTTGCTGGCTGACAAACCAAGCAGAAAAGGAAAAATGATTGCGCCTAAAAACAAGCCAAGCAGAAGTTCATCCTTCAAGAAGACGGAAGAGGTCATGAAAAAGGAAAGCTCGGAGTATCCTCTATCTGAGGAAGAGGAGGACGAACTGGCTCTAATTTCCAGAAGAATCCAAAGGATGAAAATCGAAGAGGACAAGATAGAAGATCTCCTCAAAAGAAAAAAACTGACAAAAGTCAGATAACTTGTTTTGGATGCAACAAGATGGGACACTACAAAACTGAGTGTCCTCTCAACAAAAGGAACTCAAGAAAGATTTCCCTACAAAAAACAAATCCATGATGATTACTTGGGATGATAGTGCGGATATCTTCTGAGCAAGAAAAGGATGAAGAAGCCAACCTATGTCTTATGGCAAAATCAGAAACTGAAAAGTAAGTATTCGAACTGTATGTCTTCTTTGTGAACAATTAGAAATTGAATTTGACAATCTTTTAAATGACTCAAATACTTATCTCATAAATGTGGTTTTCTCAAAAATCAACTTTAGAAATAAAGAAACTCAATGAGGAACTTCAAGCCAAGAATGAGAAATATGAAAAAATATTCTAGATTGCAGTTATCTCATGAGAGAAATTATCTGAGCAACAAGCCTTTTAAATAAAAAGATATGTCAGAATTCATCTCTAGAAGAGGACACAGAAAAGGAGATTTAAAAAGATAGAAGTGCTGAAGAACTAAAAAAATGACATTACCAACTTTGTTAATCTACTGAAACTTTTCAAAAAATAATGGGTATCTCAATCTGGATATTTGAACAAGCTGGTATGTGTTTAAAAGTCTCAAAACAAAATTGTTATGAAAATTTTTTTCTGCCCAATAAAACAAGAGGATAGGCCAAAATGTACTTTTTGCAAAAAACTTGGGCACCTTCAAAATCTGCCACGCTAGAGAAAGCTGAAAATTTAAGAGAAAGGTTGGTTCATTTTGTGGTAAACATGGCACCATGATTCTATTTGTTATCACAAAAGAAAAATCCTCATAAGAGGAAAAACTGAACCAACAAGGACCCAATGCTATATGGGTACCTAAGTTACTTTAAAACCTAACAGGTTCATCCTATGATCAACAAAAGAAAGGCCTTGGTACTTGGACAGTGGGTTGCTCAAGGCATATGACAGGAGAAGCACTGCTTATTTCCTTAGAAATAAAGGATGGAGGAATCAGTCACATTTGGTAACAATGATAAGCTAAAATAAAAGGTACAGGTATTATTGGTAAAAATAATTCTTGCTAAAATTGAAAATGTTCAGTATGTGGGATGGTCTAAAACATAACTTGCTAAGTATTAGTCATTATGTGATAGTGGTGTTTTGAAGCATTTTTAAGCCTACGCTTTGTGAGGTCAAACATTATCCTCGGGTAGAGTTTTCTTCTCCGGTTTTAGAAAAAAGAATTTATATGAACTTTATCTGGATGATTTACCCACTGAATCTTGTTTTTGTATCCATTCATGATAAAAGATAAATGGGATTGGCACAAAAGAGTTGGTCACACACAAGCTTAAAAACTAGTTTTCTAATTTATCAAAAATTAGAATTAGTAAAGGGTCTTCCAAAAATCAATTTTGAGAAAGACAAAGTTTTGAAGCTGTGTTAAAGGGAAACAAGTTAAAAGTAGCTTCCACTCAAAAACTTGCTTTCAACAAAACATCCCACTTGAACTTATTCATATTGACCTTTTTGGTCCATAAAAACTCCAAGTCTTAGTGGCAAAAGATATGGCTTTGTGTATTGTTGATGACTTCTCTCGTTTTACTTGGGTCTTATTTTTGAAACATAAAGATGAAGCCTTTGAGGCATTTCACCATTTTTGCAAAAAGGTTCAAAACGAAAATGGTTCAAAAAATTATTTCTGTGAGAAGTGACCATGGGGGTGAATTTGAAAATGAATCTATTAAAATCTTTGTAATGAAAATGGTATCTCTCGACAACTTTTCTTGTCCAAGAACTCCCCAACAAAATTGGGTTGTTGAAAGGAAAAATAGGAACTTTACAAGGAAATGGCAAGACCATTTTAAAATAAGCCAATATTGAAAAAATATTTGGGCTGAAGCCATTAACACTGTTGTTATGTTTGTAATCGTGCATCCATTAGAAAATTTTAAACAAACTCCATAACGAACTATGAAAGGCGGAGAAAACCAAATATTTCCTATTTTCATATTTTTGGGTGTTATTGCTACATTCTCAATAATAAAGAAAATTTGGGAAAGTTTGATCCAAAATCTGATAAAGGAATTTTTTCTAGGATACTCCACAACGTCAAAAGGTTGTATAGAATATATAATCTTAGGACTCAAACTGTGGAGGAATCCATGCATGTTATTTTTATGAGTTTGATGACTTGTGTTTAGAAAAATTGGACAAAAAATGAAGAAGATGAACCTCATCCCTGATACCCGATCCTCATGAATGAGGATGCGTCTGACCAACCTCACAGCAACCTCCAAGAGGATGGAGAGAACTGTCACGCATCATCCTCCAGATCTAATCATTGGGAATGACTGAAGATGTGTTATAGAACCAGAAATCTCTAAGAGAAAACACTACCAACATGGCCATGGATATCACAAGTTGAACGAAAACGATTGATCAAGCTATTGGTGACAAGTCATGGGTTGAAGCAATGATGGAAGAACTCTCACAATTTGAGAAAGAACAAGGTATGGGAAATCTTGTACCCATCCTCTGGACCAAATCTATATTGGGACTAAATGGATATTTAGAAAACAAATTAAATGAGGATGGAGAAGTCATTAGAAATAAAGCAAGACTAGTGGCACAAGGGTACAATCAACAAGAAGGAATTGATTATGATGAAACGTTTGCACCCGTAGCTAGACCTTGAAGCAATAGAATCCTCTTAGCTTATGCTACTCATAAAGGTTAATTATAAAACTATTTCAAAATGGATGTCAAAAGTGCCTTTTTGAATGGGTTCTAAATGAAGAAGTGTATGTTCGTCAACCTCCTGGTTTTGAAGATTTGAAGAAGCCGAATCATGTGTTCAAACTCTCAAAAGCTCTTTAGCAGATTAAAGCAAGCTCCTCGAGGCTTGGTATGAGAGGTTAAGCTCTTTTCTAAAAGAGAATGGATTCATTAGGGGTCAAATCGATACAACTCTTTTCAAGTAAGACTCATGAGAAAGATTTATTGATTGTTCAAATTTATGTCCGATGACATAATATTTGGATCAACAAATGAATGATGTGCAAAGATTTCTCCAAATCTCATGCAAAGTGAGTTTTGAGATGAGTATGATGGGAGAATTAAAATTCTTCCCTTGGTTTGCAAATCAAACAAAGAGATGATGGTATCTTCATATCTCAAGGAAAATACACCAAGGATTTACTCAACAAACACAAAATGAGTTCAGCCAAAAGTATGAGACCTCCTATGCATCATCTCCATTACTCCACAAGCCTGATAAAGGGAACTCCAAATATCTGAAAAAGAGTATAGAGGGATGCTTGGTATCCTTGCTATATTTAACTGCAAGTAGATCCGGACATAGTCTTTGCTGTCGGTCTTTGTGCAAGATTTCAATCTTCTCCTAAAGAATCTCATCTTACTAGCAGGTAAAAAGAATTTTTAGATATCTTGTGGGCACTATTAATCTGGATTTGGTACAAAAAAATGTTTCAATCTTGATCTCACTGCTTATGTGATGTGCCGATTATGCTTGGAGACAAGTTGAAAGGGAGCACAAGCGGAGCTTGCCAGAGACTTCTGGGTAAATCTCTAATAAGTTGGTCATGCAAAAAACAAAGTACTATATGCTCTTCTCAACTAAGAGGCTGAATATGTATCAGCTGCTCAATGTTGCTCACAACTTCATGTGGATAAAGAATCAACTAGATTGATTACTCCTTTAAGGGTACACAAAATTCCCATCCTTGCGCGGATAATACAAGTGCCATTATCTTCTAAAAATCCCATTCAACATTCAAGACCAGCATATTGAATTAAAACATCATTTTATAAGAGATCATGTTCAAAGGGTGATATTTGAATTAATTTTCATATTGACACTGAAACATCAATTAGCTGATATTTTAACCAAACCTCTCCAAGAGGATCGGTTAAATTCATTCTTAGAAGAACTCTCCTCATGAATTTTCCCAAAATTGATTAAATAATTCTGCTATTTATTTATTTAATTTTATTTTTTTTTATTTTCGTTAATTTAATGTTATTTTTGGCTTTTATTATTTAATGTTGTGTGGAAAATATATGGCAAATCTGATCCCTAAAAATAAAGTCAAAATTTAGATTTAAGTACTTTTAGGTTGAACTTCCCTTGACAAAATCAGTCAAGGACATGCGTCTGCCTTTTATTCATTGGTCAATTTGATGG
Source organism: Cicer reticulatum (assembly GCA_002896235.1). Classification (NCBI taxonomy): domain Eukaryota; kingdom Viridiplantae; phylum Streptophyta; class Magnoliopsida; order Fabales; family Fabaceae; genus Cicer; species Cicer reticulatum. The sequence continues at coordinate 32,285 of PGWS01018258.1, forward strand.
CACTTGGGATACTTCCCATTCTTCCTTGCGAGACTGCATTTAATGCATTCATCATGACTAATTTTCATAACATGCCTCTCAAACGGTTACGTTTTCCCTCTCGTCTTCTCTCCCCACGTTTCTGAATTTCTTCTCTCTCTCCATCAAATCAATCAATCCGTTTTCGTTTTCTCTTCTCTTCTCCCACACACGTTTTCTCTCTCTCAATAAACACACTTCTCTCTGTCTTTAATTTCCTTCTCTTTCCGCTAAAATCAAATTATTTCTCTCTCTCCCCTTATAATTCTTTACATTTTTTAACACACTCTCTCTCTGCAATCAATTCTCTTTCTTCTCTCTTCCATACGGTTTCCCTCCCAAAGTCATCAGTTTTCTTTTTTTTTTCTTTCTTCATCGTTCTTGTCCGTTTCTTCCTACCCATCAACAATGGCTCGAATTAAAACCATGCAAAGCGAAAATGTCTCCTTTTGATCCAGAAGAAACTTCAAGTCTGAATCCACAAGACAAAGTTTAAAACAAAAGTCAGTACTCTCCTCTTAGAGGACCTCCTAAACCGCCTTACTCAAAGGCCAAGAAAACAATTCATCGTCAAATCCTACTGCCTCCTCCATCAGACGATCTCAGAGTTCAATCTGGGGCTGTCCTGTCAAATAAGAAGGTTACTCAGGATCAACTGTGCATTGAGATTGATTCGATACGATCCAAAGGTCATGTTCTGCCAAACTCGGTTCTCTAAATCTTCCTCCAAACCGTTCCGATCCAAAACGGAGAAAACCAAAATCATCGACCAAGTAAACGACTCCAAGGGAGAAGTCTCATTCATCCAAACCGGATTCTTGTCCTCTCTTTAACTCACACAGAATCGGAGTTGAATTACACCTCAAAATGGTTTAACAATCTGTGTTCAGTTGGCAAGCATATGACTTAATCAATCTGAAAATGGTGGTTTTCATGTTGTAGAAGTTTTTGACAAATTAGGATGGACTTCCTTTTTAGAGTGAATGAACGCAATGAACCAAGACTGGTAAATGCATTTTATGTTTGATGCAATGGCTGTAAAGGAGCCCTGGGTTCAGTTTTGTACTTAAGGGTGTACACTTGGACGTAACCGATACCACTTCACTGTGCAAAATTCTTGATATACAAGATGCTGGAGCCCACTGTTTTGCTGAACTTGGTATATCCAGTATATGGTCACTCGAACTCAGTTCTTCAAGTATCCTAATAGATCCTCCGGAAGCCTTAGTTGCATCAAACTTCCTCCTATGTGTCGGATATATCACAACCATCTGTGTTCACTCGATAAGTGCTCGAGCTGGGAGTTATGAAAAGGTAAACCGAACTAAGATAATTTGATCATCATCATCTGTGACCGGAACACCCTTCATTGGGAAACATTATTTTTAGCTACATGTTGAATGCTGCAATTGAACCCAAAAAAAAAAAAAAAACATATTGTGGTCGATTAACTCCTTATGATGATCTTGACCAAAATCTTTAATACTTTAAAGTACCCCTTGATGATGAAGAAAGTATTCAGTGCAATAATTTTTTCTCTATGAAAAATATCAAAACAAATGCGCATTGATCTGCCTGAACAAACCCCCACCTCAAGGAAGAAGAAAACTGCCTCAAAGAAGCATAAGTCTGCATCTCCACTATCTCATTCTCGCACACCTTCATTCAACTCCGCTAGCTCAACACTTCCTCCATCTCCACAAGTCAGTAAGGATCCATCTACGCATAATGCTGCTCCTTCAGTAAAGGATGGTGAAGACTTAGTCTTTGATCTGAACGTATCATATGATCACCATTCTTCAAAAAGCCCTCATAAGAACATACCATCTCAAGTAAGCCTGAACTCTTCTCCTATCTCTCCAAATGTTGCTCA
>PGWS01018259.1:0-13439 GCA_002896235.1 Cicer reticulatum
CAAACTTAAGAAGCTATCAAGAGGACCAAATAAGATTGCAAGACATTTTTCTGGCTATGTAATTAATGGATACAGGTTTCTACAAAAAAACCCGTGATGCTAGACGTAAAACACAAAATAGTTGGTGTGACACTAATGGCAGTAACTGAAAGTTTTGCAAGTACCAAAGATGAAAATCCATAGTACAATCAAATAGTTTACTATGGATCAATTACTGAAATAGTTGAGGTTGATATTTATGGTATGTTGAAGTTTGTGTTATTTAGATGTGATTGGTTTGAAGTTGAAGAAGACAAGTTTGGCTTGACTTGTGTTACTTTAACAAGAGATGCTACACGGACGATCCTTTTGTATGGCATCTCAGTCCACCAATGCTTCTACATTCAAAGATCCTTCTAATCCAAATAGACATTATGTTATGAAGTCTATGTTGAGACAAAATCTCTCTCAATTGGTTTTAATGATAACAAAATTAATTAAAGATTATGATTATGCTTAATGACTAATCTGTGCTTTTTGAGTGATTTATATAAGTAAACAGGTTATCATTCATTAAGGAAAAAGAAGAAAAATTCTGAGTTAAATGCTAAGTATGAAAGTGTCGAGGAGGCTCACGAGCTGAGAGAAACTGCAGTTCTGCATCCTCCGGTTTTGAAAATTTTTCACGGTTTTGAATTCATTAAACAAAGGCATAAAAGTATTAAAGAATGATTATTGAATTCATTCAACAAGGGCAGAATAGTATTAAAGAATGAATTGTTTGATTCATTCATAAAGGCAAAATACTATTAAAAAATGATTAAAGAAAGGCCTTTGAAGAAAGTTGCAAGAATGCAAGAGAAAGGTACGAGGAATGATGATACTAGCATGTGCCTATAGTCAAAATCTTGAAAAGCTTTCCAAGACTTTATGAAAGCAACTCATCATGTCATAGGCAAAAAGGCTATATGTACCATTATGTGATTAAATAAGATATATAAGTCAATCTTCAAAAGCAAACAACAAACAAGCCGTATATAACTTGATCACATGTCTTAGGCAAGGAAAGAAGAAAGAAGGCATCACGTGAAGCCTTCACAAAGCCTTAAAGAAAGGAATAAAAAGGACATCACAAGTTCTTACAAGGCATAAATGGAGGAAAGAGAAAAAGCTCACAGTGAAGCTTTGTGAAGCTTTATGAAGCCATTGAAGAAAGAGAATGAAAAGGACTCCACACAATAGTTAAACATTAAAGAAAGGAAAAAGAAAAGGACAACACATGTCCCCAAATGCCACGAAAAACAGTACCTCGTACTTGAACAAGGAATGCATATTTTCAAATGAGCTGAATGGGCCATTTTCGTAATATGAAGAGAAAAGCCTTGGCATTTCTCAAATGAAAATTTCCAACGGTCATAGAAGGCTGGCTTATGAAATGAACTCACAAGAACTCTATAAATTGCAGCAAGTTGATCTTCATCAAAACACAACACATTGCATTAAAAAAGATCATAGATCTTAAAGCTTTCAAGAAGCAACACATTATATCTTCATACTTTCTACAATCCTACATTAGATCTTTGTTAATCTTTTGAGAAAGTATTTAGAATCAATCACTCTCTTATCACACTGTAATTCCACGTGAGGTACACTTGGAAATATTTGAAATCTGATTGTAAGCTTGGTGAAGCTTGAGAATACACAAGTTGTAATCATCCTCGGTCAGAGGTTGATCTGTTTGAACAATAGAGAAATCTCACAAGGGTGTGAGGACTGGAAGTAGCCATCTTTGGGTGAACCAGTTATAAAAACAGTGTGTGTCAATCTTTATTGCTTCTTAACTCTTTAAACTCGTTTTAAATTTGAAAGTTTTGAAAAACCCATCCTCGGGCTTGCCATCCTCAGCAAGAGGATAGTTTTAAAAACACTTGAAAACTATTTTTAAACAACAAAATCCCTATTCAACCCCCCTTCTAGTGATATTTAGCTACATCAATTGGCATCAGAGCAAGGTCCTCTAGAAGAATACACTTAACAGTGTAAGAGAAAAAGATCCAAAAATGTCTAAGCTAAAGTATATTCTTGAAGGAGGATCATCAAGTCCGACCTCCCTACTTTGATGGTACAGATTACTACCACTGGAAAGGTAAAATGAGACTATTTCTCATATCACAAGACAACAATATGTGGTCGGTGGTGGAAAATGGAGATCATGTCATAAGAACCAACAACGCAGATGCAACCTCCGATGTGAAACCTCAAGCACAATGGACAGCTGATGAAAATGCAAAGGTACTCCTAAACTCTAAAGCTCATTTATTTCTAACGTGTGCTTTGAGCAGGGAAGAGTATGATAGAGTCGAAGAGTGCAAAAGCGCTAAGGAGCTTTGGGACACTCTAAGGATCCATCATGAAGGAACAAGTCACGTAAAAGAAGCAAGAATTGACATGGGAGTAAGAGATTTCGAACCATTCGAAATGAAGGAAGAGGAAACTATTGATGAAATGTTCTCAAGGTTAACAATCATATTAAACAACTTGAGATCTCTTGGAAAGGTATACTCCGTTCAAGAAAGGATAAGAAAAATCCTAAGGAGTTTACCAAAAGAATGGAGGCCAATGGTGACTACCATTACAGAAGCAAGAGACTTGACCAACATGAAGTTGGAAGATCTAGTTGGTACTCTAAGAGCTCATGAACCATTGTTGCTGGCTGACAAACCAAGCAGAAAAGGAAAAATGATTGCGCTAAAAACAAGCCAAGCAGAAAGTTCATCCTTCAAGAAGACGGAAGAGGTCATGAAAAAGGAAAAGCTCGGAGTATCCTCTATCTGAGGAAGAGGAGGACGAACTGGCTCTAATTTCCAGAAGAATCCAAAGGATGATAAATCGAAGAGGACAAGATAGAAGATCTCCTCAAAAAGAAAAAACTGACAAAAAGTCAGATAACTTGTTTTGGATGCAACAAGATGGGACACTACAAAACTGAGTGTCCTCTCAACAAAAGGAACTCAAGAAGATTTCCCTACAAAAACAAATCCATGATGATTACTTGGGATGATAGTGCGGAGTCATCTTCTGAGCAAGAAAAGGATGAAGAAGCCAACCTATGTCTTATGGCAAAATCAGAAACTGAAAAAGTAAGTATTTCAGAACTATGTCCTTCTTGTGAACAATTAGAAATTGAATTTGACAATCTTTTAAATGACTCAAATACTTTATCTCATAAATGTGGTTTTCTCAAAAATCAACTTTATGAAATAAAGAAACTCAATGAGGAACTTCAAGCCAAGAATGAGAAATATGAAAAAATCATTCTAGATTTTGCAGTTATCTCATGAGAAATTATCTGAGCAACAAGCACTTTTAAATAAAAAGAATGTCAGAATTCATCCTCTAGAAGAGGACACAGAAAAGGAGATTTAAAAGTAGAAGTTGAAGAACTAAAAAATGACATTACCAACTTTGTTAAATCTACTGAAACTTTTCAAAAAATAATGGGATCTCAATCTGGAATATTTGACAAAGCTGGTATTGGTTTTAAAAGTTCTCAAAAACAAAAAATTGTATGAAAATTTTTTCTTGCCCAAAAAACAAGAGGATAGGCCAAAATGTACTTTTTTGCAAAAAAACTTGGGCACACTTTCAAAATCTGCCACGCTAAGAAGAAAGCTGAAAATATAAAGAAAGGTTGTTCATTTTGTGGTAAACATGGGCACCATGATTCTATTGTTATCACAAAAGAAAAATCCTCATAAGAGGAAAAACTAACCAACAAGGGACCCAATGCTATATGGGTACCTAAGTTACTTTTAAAACCTAACACAGGTTCATCCTATGATCAACAAAAAGAAAGCCTTGGTACTTGGACAGTGGTTGCTCAAGGCATATGACAGGAGATAAGCACTGCTTTATTTCCTTAGAAATAAAGGATGGAGGATCAGTCACATTTGGTAACAATGATAAAGCTAAAATAAAAGGTACAGTATTATTGGTAAAAATAATTTCTGCTAAAATTGAAAAATGTTCAGTATGTGGATGGTCTAAAACATAACTTGCTAAGTATTAGTCAATTATGTGATAGTGGTTTTGAAGTCATTTTTAAAGCCTACTCTTTGTGAGGTCAAACATTCATCCTCGGGTAGAGTTTTCTTCTCCGGTTTTAGAAAAAAGAATTTATATGAACTTTATCTGGATGATTTACCCACTGAATCTTGTTTTGTATCCATTGATAAAGATAAATGGATTTGGCACAAAAGAGTTGGTCACACAAGCTTAAAAAACTATTTCTAATTTATCAAAATTAGAATTAGTTAAAGGTCTTCCAAAAATCAATTTTGAGAAAGACAAAGTTTGTGAAGCTTGTGTTAAAGGAAAACAAGTTAAAAAGTAGCTTCCACTCAAAAAATATTGTTTCAACAAAACATCCACTTGAACTTATTCATATTGACCTTTTTGGTCCCATAAAAACTCCAAGTCTTAGTGGCAAAAGATATGGCTTGTTTATTGTTGATGACTTCTCTCGTTTTACTTGGGTCTTATTTTTGAAACATAAAGATGAAGCCTTTGAGGCATTTCACCATTTTTGCAAAAAGGTTCAAAACGAAAATGGTTCAAAAATTATTTCTGTGAGAAGTGACCATGGGGGTGAATTTGAAAATGAATCTTTTAAAAATCTTTGTAATGAAAATGGTATCTCTCACAACTTTTCTTGTCCAAGAACTCCCCAACAAAATGGGGTTGTTGAAAGGAAAAATAGAACTTTACAAGAAATGGCAAGAACCATTTTAAATGAAGCCAATATTGAAAAATATTTTGGGCTGAAGCCATTAACACTGCTTGTTATGTTTCTAATCGTGCATCCATTAGAAAAATTTTTAAACAAAACTCCATACGAACTATGAAAAGGGAGAAAACCAAATATTTCCTATTTTCATATTTTTTTGGGTGTTATTGCTACATTCTCAATAATAAAGAAAATTTGGGAAAGTTTGATCCAAAATCTGATAAAGGAATTTTCTAGGATACTCCACAACGTCAAAAGGTTATAGAATATATAATCTTAGGACTCAAACTGTGGAGGAATCCATGCATGTTATTTTTATGAGTTTGATGACTTGTGTTTAGAAAAATTGGACAAAAATGAAGAAGATGAACCTTCATCCTCTCGAGTACCCGATCCTCATGATGAGGATGCGTCTGACCCAACCTCACAGCAACCTCCAAGAGGATGGAGAACTGTCACGCATCATCCTCCAGATCTAATCATTGGGAATACTGAAGATGGTGTTAGAACCAGAAATTCTCTAAGAGAAAACACTACCAACATGGCCATGATATCACAAGTTGAACCGAAAACGATTGATCAAGCTATTGGTGACAAGTCATGGTTGAAGCAATGATGGAAGAACTCTCACACATTTGAAAGAAACAAGGTATGGAATCTTGTACCCCATCCTCTGGACAAATCTATTATTGGGACTAAATGGATATTTAGAAACAAATTAAATGAGGATGGAGAAGTCATTAGAAATAAAGCAAGACTAGTGGCACAAGGGTACAATCAACAAGAAGGAATTGATTATGATGAAACGTTTGCACCCGTAGCTAGACTTGAAGCAATAAGAATCCTCTTAGCTTATGCTACTCATAAAGGTATAAAACTATTTCAAATGGATGTCAAAAGTGCCTTTTTGAATGGGTTCTTAAATGAAGAAGTGTATGTTCGTCAACCTCCTGGTTTTGAAGATTTGAAGAAGCCGAATCATGTGTTCAAACTCTCAAAAGCTCTTTACAGATTAAAGCAAGCTCCTCGAGCTTGGTATGAGAGGTTAAGCTCTTTTCTAAAAGAGAATGGATTCATTAGGGGTCAAATCGATACAACTCTTTTCAAAGAAGACTCATGAGAAAGATTTATTGATTGTTCAAATTTATGTCGATGACATAATATTTGGATCAACAAATGAAATGATGTGCAAAGATTTCTCCAATCTCATGCAAAGTGAGTTTGAGATGAGTATGATGGGAGAATTAAAAATTCTTCCTTGGTTTGCAAATCAAAACAAAGAGATGATGTATCTTCATATCTCAAGAAAAAATACACCAAGGATTTACTCAACAAATACAAAATGAGTTCAGCCAAAAGTATGGGAACTCCTATGCATCCATCCTCCATACTCCACAAAGATGATGAAGGAACTCCAATATCTGAAAAAGAGTATAGAGGGATGATTGGATCCTTGCTATATTTAACTGCAAGTAGACCGGACATAGTCTTTGCTGTCGGTCTTTGTGCAAGATTTCAATCTTCTCTCCTAAAGAATCTCATCTTACTGCAGTAAAAAGAATTTTTAGATATCTTGTGGGCACTATTAATCTGGGAATTTGGTACAAAAAATGTTCAAATCTTGATCTCACTGCTTATTGTGATGCCGATTATGCTGGAGACAAAGTTGAAAGGAAGAGCACAAGCGGAGCTTGCCAACTTCTGGGTAAATCTCTAATAAGTTGGTCATGCAAAAAACAAAGTACTATTGCTCTTTCAACTACAGAGGCTGAATATGTATCAGCTGCTCAATGTTGCTCACAACTTCTGTGGATAAAGAATCAACTAGATGATTACTCTTTAAGGTACACAAAAATTCCCATCCTTCGCGATAATACAAGTGCCATTAATCTTTCTAAAAATCCCATTCAACATTCAAGATCCAAGCATATTGAAATTAAACATCATTTTATAAGAGATCATGTTCAAAAGGGTGATATTGAATTAATTTTCATTGACACTGAAAATCATTAGCTGATATTTTTACCAAACCTCTCCAAGAGGATCGGTTTAAATTCATCTTAGAAGAACTCTCCATCATAAATTTTCCCAAAATTGATTAAATAAATTCTGCTATTTTTTTATTTATTTAATTTTTATTTTTTTTTTTTCGTTATTTTTAATGTTATTTTTGGCTTTTATTATTTTAATGTTGTGTGGAAATATATGGCAAATCTGATCCCTAAAAATAAAGTCAAAAATTTAGATTTAAGTACTTTTAGGTGGAAACTTCCTTGACAAATCAGTCAAGGACATGCGTTTGCCTTTTATTCATTGGTCAATTTGATGCACCTTGGTGGATACTTCCCATTCTTCCTTGCGCAGACTGCATTTAATGCAGTTCATCATGACTAATTTTTCATCATGCCTCATCAAACGGTTCACGTTTTCCCTCTCTCTCTCTCACCCACGTTTCTGAATTTTCTTCTCTCTCTCCATCAAATCAATCAATCCGTTTTCTTTCTCCCACACACGTTTTCTCTCTCTCAATAAACACACTCTCTCTGTCTTTAATTTCCTTCTCTTTCCAATTCAAATTATTTCTCTCTCTCCCCTTTAATTCTTTACATTTTTTAACACACTCTCTCTCTGCAATCAATTCTCTTTCTCTCTCTTCCATACGGTTCCCTCCCAAAGTCATCAGTTTTCTTTTTTTTTCTTTCCCTTCATCGTTCTTGTCCGTTTTCTTCCTCCCATCAACAATGGCTCGAATTAAAACCACTGCAAAGCGAAAAATGTCTCCTTTTGATCCAGAAACTCAAGTCCTGAATCCACAAGACAAAGTTTAAAACAAAAGTCAGTATCTCCTCTTAGGGCACCTCCTAAACCGCCTTCTCAAAAGGCCAAAAAACATTCATCGTCAAATCCTACTGCCTCCTCCATCAGACGATCTTCAAGAGTTCAATCTGGGGCTGTCCTTTCAAATAAGAAGGTTACTCAGGACTCAACTGTGCATGAGATTGATTCGAACGACTCCAAAGGTCATGTCTCTGCCAAATCGGTTCTAAATCTTTCCTCCAAACCGTCCACTCCAAACGCACAGAAAACCAAATCATCTGAACCAAGTAAACCGACTCCAAGAAGTCTCATTCATCCAAACCGATCTTGTCCCTCTCTTTAACTCCACAGAATCGGAGTTGAATTACACCTCAAAATGGGTTTAACAAATCTGTGGTTCATGGCAAGCATATTGACTTATCAATCTGAAAAAAATGGTGGTTTGTATGTTGTAGAAGTTTTTGACAAAATTAGGATGGACTTCCTTTTTTAGAGTGAATGAACGCAATACCCAAGACTGGTAAATGCATTTTATGTTGCATGCATGGCTGTAAAGGAAGCCCTGGGTTCAGTTTTTGTACTTAGGGTGTACACTTGGACGTAAACCACACTTCACTGTGCAAAATTCTTGATATACAAGATGCTGGAGCCCACTGTTTTGCTGAAACTTGGTATATCCAGTATATGGTCACTCGAACCTCAAGTTCTTCAAGATATCCTAATAGATCCTCGAAGCCTCTAGTTGCATCAAACCTTCCTCCTATGTGTCGGATATATCACAACATCTGTGTTCACTCGATAGTGCCTCGAGCTGGGAGTTATGAAAAGGTAACCGAACTAGATATTTTGATCATTCATCATCTGTTGACCACGGAACACACCCCTTCATTTGGGAAACATTATTTTTAGCTACATGTTGAATGCTGCAATTGTGGGTCGATCAACTCCTTATGGGATGATCTTGACCAAAATCTTTAAATACTTTAAAGTACCCCTTGATGATGAAGAAAGTATTCAGTGCAATAACTTTTTCTCTATGAAAAATATCAAACAAATGCGCATTGATCTGCCTGAACAAACCCCCACCTCAAGGAAGAAGAAAACTGCCTCAAAGAAGCATAAGTCTGCCTCTCCACAATCTCATTCTCGCACACCCTCATTCAACTCTGCAAGCTCTACACTTCCTCAATCTCCACAAGTCAGTAAGGATCCATCTACGCATAATGCTGCTCCTTCAGTTAAGGATGGTGAAGACTTAGTCTTTGATCTGAACGTATCATATGATCACCACTCTTCAAAAAGCCCTCATAAGAACATACCATCTCAAGTAAGCCTGAACTCTTCTCCTATCTCTCCAAATGTTGCTCAATCTAATTCTGATCCGGATTTACAAGAAAAATCAAAATCTCCTTTAGCTCCACCTTTTGAAATTTTTTCCAAGGATAAGGCTAAAAGTTCAAAATCCAAAAGAGCTCGTAAGGATTCAACCACCAGCATGAAGCGGCAGAAACTAAGAAAAAAGGTTTTTAAAGCTTCTAAAGACCATTAGGAAAGACCAAAAGAAGTTGTTGGTTACTTTTTCTCACTTTCAAACACTATCACTCAGTTTGGACTCTTCTGGAATAGGTTACCAAACACTTGGGTTCATCAGCTGCTCCCGTGATCAGCCTCCTGTGCTACCGGCCCAGTTCTCTTTTGCCCCGACTCTACATCTTCATCATCTGAAGATTCATCTTCCGCTGATTGACTCGTTTTAATTAGTTTTATACTTTTTGATGTTGACTTAATTCAGGGGGAGTCAGATTATGGATTATATTTTGTCTTATGTTTAAACTCATATTATGTTTGCTGACTGTTGTTATGGCTGTTTAAACTCAAATTATGTTTGTTGGATGTTATGGCTGAATTCATGAACCTATGGTATTGTGCTTAAGTTGCTGGAATTTTTTTAGGTGTTTATGAATGATCTATTTTACCTCAATATTGCATAATTTTCAAAAATTTGCTTTTACTTGAATGTTAAAAGGGAAATTTTTTCAAAATTATCACTGTATGATTGAGGGGAGTTTAATTATTTCATTCTAACATAAAACAAAAAATAATCTAAAGATTTTGTCATCATCAAAAAGGGGGGGATTGTTGAGACAATCTCTCTCAATAGTTTTAATGATAACAAAATTAATTAAAGATTATGATTATGCTTAATGATAATCCTGTGCTTTTGAGTGTATTTTATATAAGTAAACAGGTTATCATTCATTAAGGAAAAAGAAGAAATTCTGAGTTAAATGCTAAGTATGAAAGTGCCGAGGATGGCCTCACGAGCTGAAGAAAACTGCAGTTCTGCATCCTCACGGTTTTGAATTCATTAAACAAGGCATAAAAGTATTAAAGAATGAATTATTTGAAATTCATTCAACAAGAGCAGAATAGTATTAAAGATGAATTGTTTGATTCATTCAATAAAGGCAAAATACTATTAAAAAAATGATTAAAGAAAGGCCTTTGAAGAAAAGTTTGCAAGAATGCAAGAGAAAGGTACGAGGAATGATGATACTAGCATGTGCCTATAGTCAAAATCTTGAAAAGCTTTCCAAGACTTTTATGAAAAGCAACTCATCATGTCATAGGCAAAAAGGCTATATGTACCATTATGTGATTAAATAAGAGTTTATAAAGTCAATCTTCAAAAAAGGCAACAACAAACAGCCTTATATAACTTGATCACATGTCTTAAGGCAAGGAAGAAGAAAGAAGGCATCACGTGAACCTTCACAAAGCCTTAAAGAAAGGAATAAAAGGAACATCGACAAGTTCTTACAAGGCATTAAATGGAGGAAAGAGAAAGAAAAAGCTCAATGTGAAGCTTTGTGAAGCTTTATGAAGCCATTGAAGAAAGAGAATGAAAAGGACTCCACACAATAGTTAAACATTAAAGAAAGGAAAAAGAAAAGGACAACACATGTCGCCCAAATCCAAGAAACCAGTACCCTCGTACTTGAACAAGGAATGCATATTTTTCAAATGAGCTGATAATGGCATTTCGTAAATATGAAGAAAAGCCTTGCCATTTCTCAAATGAAAATTTCCAACGGTCATAAAAGGCATTGGGCTTATGAAATGAAATCACAAGAACTCTATAAATTGCAGCAAGTTGATCTTCATCAAAACACAACACATTGCATTAAAAAAGATCATAGATCTTAAAGCTTTCAAGAAGCAACACATTATATCTTCATACTTTCTACAAATCCCTACATTAGATCTTTGTTAATCTTTTGAGAAAGTATTTAGAATCAATCACTCTCTTATCACACTGTAATTTCCACGTGAGGTACACTTGGAAATATTTGAAATCTGATTGTAAGCTTGGTGAAGCTTTGAGAATACACAAGTTGTAATCATCCTCGGTCAGAGGTTGATCTGTTTTGAACAATAGAGAAATCTCACAAGGGTGTGAGGACTGGAAGTAGCCATCTTTGGGTGAACCAGTATAAAAACAGTGTGTGTCAATCTTATATTGCTTCTTAACTCTTTAACTCGTTTTAAATTTGAAAGTTTTGAAAAACCCATCCTCGGGCTTGCCATCCTCAGAAGAGGATAGTTTTTAAAACACTTGAAAACTATTTTTAAACAGCAAAATCCCTATTCAACCCCTTACTAGTGATATTTAGCTACATCAGTCTATCTAGGGAATTTTTTAACTTGAACGAAATGAAATTCAAATGGCCCACAACCATATCAATGTGATCCGTCTGAACATCCAATTAATCTAGCTGCAGCGATGAGACTCGTGAAGTGAATTGTTAGGAAATGATATTCCACCAACGATTATTGTTAAGTTTTAGTAATTTTTTTCAATAAAAATTATATTTTTGATATTTTTAATAAAATAATATTAAATATTTAACATTGTCATAAAATTTAAATATGAACATATTAAATATTTAAAACGAAATTAATAAATTTTTATCTATTTTATATAAATATTATAAAATTTATATTACTTAAAAAAGTTAAACAAATTTTAAAGCTTTTTTAAAAAAAAAACTTTAAAGTTCATTTTAATATTTTTATAATATATAATCTCACATAGAAGATTCATCACACCATTAAAGTATTTAATAATATGGAGGAAGGGTGGCCCCCAAGAGGTACCCAATTTTGTGAGGGGGAGAGAACACACTCAAACCGACCACCACACGTCGTGTGCGAGCCGCCACCTGTCCAGTTGGGCATGAGAGCTTGGACTTGTTCCCATCTGGTCAAATTGAGTATAGGACAGTATTGCATCCCAATAAATTTGGCCATGTTTTCTGCTCGATTCAATCGCAAGAGATTCTGCTCAATTTACACAGTTGCATTAAACTCTGAATAATTTTTGAGTTTTCTCACTTCTCCCTTTATGCTTTGTCCCAATTATTATCTTTTGTCCATTTATCGAAAAAAAAAAAAAATTCCCATCAGATTTTGAGTGGCCTTAAATCCATATTTAGATGGGTAGTATTTTAGAACTGTTTATACATATGCAGTAGTATAATATAATCAATATAGTATAACTGAACTATTTTTTATCCCGAAGACATCGTAGTTATTGTTTGTCTTGCAAAATTTTGGAAAGTGTCATGAAAGGTCTTAAAAAAAGCGATCAATCTTGACTCACCTAAAATTTCTTATGTTAGTTGAAAAGTTATTTTATCAAACCAATTTTTCGAACTCATAACAACGTTTTTAGATGTTCTTTTTGCCATGTTTACTGAGAAGTTACGGATCTAATATTTGTTGCTTCTGATCAATAAACTGTTTAGTTGATGGATGTCACTTCAAACGACGGCAACAAAAAATGCTATTTTCTTTAACTATGAAAAATGGTTGCCAAACATTATGAAAGATGACATTCCAATGGTTCTTGAAATTAATGAACACACATAAAATGATAAGAAACTGTAGAATTAACCCAATGGGTAAATGATGATTACTACGTAGGAAATATATTCTCATGGACTTGCTGATGATATATATAATACTACAGCCTGCAACAATATTGCAAGAGTATGTTTGGGATGCTCTAAGAAGATAATATGATATTGAGAAAGCCTATAGCTAAAAAGTATGTTGTGAGCCGCTACCCTCAACTATCAGATGACCGATGATAGATATGTGGAGCTGTCACCCTCACTTTCAAATTTTGAACATTTCCTCTAATACATTACCACACAATAAAAAACCAGATCTACTCGTTGGGTAGAAGTATGAATAGCAATGGTGCTTAGGAACCTAAGACAATTTTTCCTTTGTCAAAGAGTGGTAAGTTATTTCCTTAAATAACTAGCTTTTACAATATTGCATGTGGTTCTTGGGTTGATTTAACATCACTCTCTTTTTGAAATTCCATTTTAGGGGTTTGGAAAGAGAATAAAGGAAATTGTAAGGTTTTTATGTAGGTATTGTTTGTACTTTCATTTGTTCTTATTATAAGCATAATCTGTTAATTTTGATTTGCTATTGTGAAAAAGATTGAGTGTTGAATGTTTGTGGACTATTTTGATGTAGTAACTGTCGTATTTGGTGTCTGAATCCGAACAAATTTGCTAAGCCAAATCTAGTCTGGAACATGTAGGTTTTTCTTCTATAATGGATTGCTAAGTGAAAATGCGAGAAACATCATAGTTTGATTCTGACTAAAAATTCCCTAAGCGAATTTGACATATAGCAAAAATGAAAGTCTTTTATAACTGAATATGTTGAGCGAAAATGAAACTCTTGAACAAATTTTTGAACCTGGACTAACATTTATTCCTATTTTAATAATGTAATTATGTTAAGCTGGTTCCATCAATATGGAACATAATTGATA
>PGWS01018260.1:0-10546 GCA_002896235.1 Cicer reticulatum
GCAGAATAGTATTAAAGAATGAATTGTTTGATTCATTCAATAAAGGCAAAAAATACTATTAAAAATGTTTAAAGAAAGGCCTTTGAAGAAAAGTAACAAAAATACAAGAGAAAGGTACGAGGAACGATGATACTAGCATGTGCCTATAGTCAATATCTTGAAAAGCTTTCCAAGACTTTATGAAAGCAACTCATCATGTCATAGGCAAAAAGGCTATATGTACTATTATGTGATTAAATAAGATTATAAAGTCAATCTTCAAAAAGGCAACAACAAACAAGTCTTAAATAACTTGATCACATGTCTTAAGGCAAGGAAAGAAGAAAGAAGGTCTTCAGGTGAAGCCTTCACAAAGCCTTGAAGAAAGGAATGAAAAGGACATCACATGTTCTTACAAGACATTAAATGGAGGAAAGAGAAAAAGCTCACATGTGAAGCTTTATGAAGGCATTGAAGAAAGAGAATGAAAAGGACTCCACACAATATTCAAACATTAAAGAAATGAAAGAGAAAAGGACAACACATGTCCCCAAGTGCCAAGAAAACAGTACCTCGTACTTGGACATGGAATGCATATTTTCAAATGAGTTGAATGGCATTTTCGTAAATATGAAGAAAAACCTTGGCATTTCTCAAATGGATTTTCCAACGGTCATAAAAGGCTTGACTTATGAAATGAACATCACAAGACCTCTATAAATTGCAGCAAGCTGATTTTCATCAACAACACAACACATTGCATTAAAAAGATCATAGATCTTAAAGCTTTCAAGAAGCAACACATTATATCTTCATACTTTCTACCAATCTTACATTAGATCTTTGTTAATCTTTTGAGAAAGTATTTAGAATCAATCACTCTCTTATCACACTGTAATTTCCACGTGAGGTACACTGGAAAATATTTGAAAACTGATTGTAAGCTTGGTGAAGCTTGAGAATACACAAGTTGTAATCATCCTCGGTTAGAGGTTGATCTGTTTGAACATTAGTGAAATCTCACAAGGGTGTGAGGACTGGAAGTAGCCATCTTTGGGTGAACCAGTATAAAAACAGTGTGTGTCAATCTTATATTGCCTTCTTAATTCTTTACTCTTTTGAATTTGAAAGTTATTAAAAACCCATGGCCTCGGATGCCATCCTCAGCAAGAGGATAGTTTCTTTAAAAACAGTTGAAACATTTTAAACAACAAAATCCCTATTCAACCCCCTCTAGTGATATTTAGCTACATCAATTGGCACAGAGCAAGGTCCTCTAGAAAGGTAATACACTTAACAGTGTAAGAGAAAAAAGATCCAAAAATGTCTAAAGCTAAGTATATTCCTGAGGAGGATCATCCGCGACCCCCTACTGATGTAACAGATTACTACCACTGGAAAGGTAAAATGAGACTATTCTCATATCACAAACAACAAAGTGGTCGGTGGTGAAATGAGATCATGTCATAAAAACCAAAACGCAATGCAACCTCGATGTGAAACCTCAAGCACAATGGACAGCTGATGAAAAAGCCAAAGGTACTCCTAAACTTCTAAGCTCATTTATTTCTAACGTGTGCTTTGTGCAGGGAAGAGTATGATAGAGTCGAAGAGTGCAAAAGTGCTAAGGAGCTTTTGGGGACACTCTTAAGGTCCATCATGAAGGAACAGTCACCGTGAAGGAAGCAAGAATTGACGGAAGTAAGAAAGAGATTTTTCGAACTATTCGAAATGAAGGAAAAGACTATTGATGGAAATGTTCTCAAGGTTAACAATCATATTTAAACAACTTGAGATCTCTTGGAAGGTATACTCCGTTCAAAAGAAAGGATAAGAATATCCTAAGGAGTTTACCAAAAGAATGGAGGCCAATGGTGACTGCATTAACAGAAGCAAGAGACTTGAACCAACTGAAGTTGAAGATCTAGTTGTACTCTAAGAGCTCATGAACGTTGTTGCTGGCTGACAAACCTAGCAGAAAGGAAAAATGATTGCGCTACAAAACAAGCCAACAGAAAGTTCATCCTTCAAGAAGACGGAAGAGGTGAAAAGGAAAGCTCGGAGTATCCCTCTATCTGAGGAAGAGGAGGACGAACTGGCTCTAATTTCAGAAGAATCCAAAAGATGATAATCGAAGAGGACAAGATAGAAGATCTCCTCAAAAAGAAAAAAACTGACAAAAGCAGATAACTTGGTTTTCGATGCAACAAGATGGACACTACAAACTGAGTGTCCTCTCACAAAAGAACTCAGAAGATTTCCCTACAAAAACAAATCCGTATGATGATACTTTGGATGATAATAGTGACGGTCATCTTCCTGAGCAAGAATAGATGAAGAAGCCAACCTATGTCTTATGCAAAATCAGAAACTGAAAAATAAGTATTCAGAACTATGTTCCTTCTATGTGAACAATTAGAAATTGAATTTGACAATCTTTAAAATGACTCAAATACCTTTATCCATAAATGTGGTTTTCTTCAACAAATCAACTTTAATGAAATAAGAAACTCAATGAGGAACTTCAAGCCAAGAATGAGAAATAGAAAAAATCATTCTAGATTTGCAGTTATCTCATGAGAAATTATCTGAGCAGCAAGCACTTTTTAAATAAAAAGAATGTCAGAATTCATCCTCTAGAAGAGACACAGAAAAGGAGATTTTAAAAGTAGAAGTTGAAGAACTAAAAAATGACATTACCAACTTTGTCAAATCTACTGAAAACTTTTAAAAAAATTAATGGGATCTCAATCTGGAATATTTGACAAAGCTGGTATTGGTTTTAAAAAGTTCTCAAAAACAAAAACTGTATGAAAATTTTTTCTTGCCCAAGAAACAAGAGGATAGGCCAAAAATGTACTTTTTGCAAAAACTTGGGCACACTTTCAAAATCTGCCACGCTAAGAAGAAAAGCTGAAAATATCAAGAAAGGTTGTTCATTCTGTGGTAAACATGGCACCATGATTCTATTTGTTACACAAAAGAAAAAATCCTCATAAGAGGAAAAACTAACCAACAAGGAACCCAATGCTATATGGGTACCTAAGTTACTTTTAAAACCTAACACAGGTTCATTCCTATGATCAACAAAAGAAAGCCTTGGTACTTGGACAGTGGTTGCTCAAGGCATATGACGGGAGATAAGCACTGCTTTATTTTCCTTAGAAATAAAGGATGGAGGATCAGTCACATTTTGGTAACAATGATAAAGCTCAAATAAAAGGTACAGGTATTATTGGTAAAAATAATTCTGCTAAAATTGAAAAATGTTCAGTATGTTGATGGTCTAAAAACATAAACTGCTAAGTATAGTCAATTATGTGATAGTGGTTTTGAAGTTATTTTTAAGCCTACTATTTTGTGAGGTCAACATTCATCCTCGGGTAGAGTTTTCTTCTCCAGTTTTAGAAAAAAGAATTTATATGAACTTTATCTGGATGATTACCCACTGAATCTTGTTTTGTATCCATTGATAAAGATAAATGGATTTTGGCACAAAAGAGTTTGTCACACAAGCTTAAAAAACTATTTCTAATTTATCAAAATTAGAATTAGTTAAAGGTCTTCCAAAAATCAATTGAGAAAAGACAAAGTTTGTGAAGTTTGTGTTAAAGGAAAACAAGTTAAAAGTTAAGCTTCCACTCAAAAAATATTGTTTCAACAAAACATCCACTTGAAACTTATTCATATTGACCTTTGGTCCCATAAAGACTCCAAGTCTTAGTGGCAAAGATATGGCTTTGTTATTGTTGATGACTTCTCTCGTTTTTACTTGGTCTTAATTTTGAACATAAAGATGAAGCCCTTGAGGCGTTTTCACCATTTTGCAAAAAGGTTCAAAAGAAAATGGTTCAAAAATTTATTTATTGTGAGAAGTGACCATGGGGGTGAATTTGAAAATGAATCTTTTAAAAATCTTTGTAATAAAAATGGTATCTCTCACAACTTTTCTTGTCCAAGAACCCCCAACAAAATGGTTGTTGTTGAAGGAAAAATAGAACCTTACAAGAAATGGCTAGAACATATTTTAAATGAGCCACACATGAAAAATATTTTTGGACTGAAGCCATTAACACTGCTTGGTTATGTTTCTAATCGTGCTCCATTAGAAAAATTTAACAACAACTCCTACGAGCTATGGAAAGGTGGAGAAAACCAAATATTTCCTATTTCATATTTTGGGTGTTATTGTACATTCTCAATAATAAGAAAATTTGGGAAAGTTTGATCCAAAATCTGAATAAAGGAATTTTTCTTAGGATACTCCACAACGTCAAAAGGTTATAGAATATATAATTAGGACTTAAACTGTGGAGGAATCCATGCATGTTATTTTTGATGAGTTTGATTGACTTGTGTTTAGAAAAAAGTGGACAAAAATGGAAGAAGATGAACCTATCATCCTCTCGGTACCCGATCCTTCATGATGAGGATGCGTCTGACCAACTCACAGCAACCTCCAAGAGGAGAGAACTGTCACACATCATCCTCCAGATCTAATCATTGGGAATACTGAAGATGGTGTTAGAACCAGAAATTCTCTAAGAGAAAACACCACCAACATGGCCATGATATCACAAGTTGAACCCAAAAACGATTGATCAAGCTATTGGTGACAAGTCATGGGTTTGAAGCAATGATGGAAGAACTCTCACAATTGAAGAAAACAAGGTATGGAATCTTGTACCCATCCTCTGGACAAATCTATTATTGGGACTAAATGGATATTTAGAAACAAATTAAATGAGGATGGAGAAGTCATTAGAAATAAAGCAAGACTAGTGGCACAAGGGTACAATCACAAGAAGGAATTGATTATGATGAAACGTTTGCACCGTAGCAGACTTGAAGCAATAAGAATCCTCTTAGCTTATGCTACTCATAAAGGTATAAAACTATTTCAAATGGATGTCAAAAAGTTCCTTTTTGAATGGGTTCTTAAATGAAGAAGTGTATGTTCGTCAACCTCCTCTGGTTTTGAAGATTTGAAGAAGCCGAATCATGTGTTCAAACTCTTCAAAAACTCTTTACGGATTAAAGCAAGCTCCTCGAGCTTGGTATGAGAGGTTAAGCTCTTTTCTAAAAAGAATGGATTTATTAGGGGTCAAATTGATACAACTCTTTTCAAGAAGACTCATGAGAAAGATTTATTGATTGTTCAAATTTATGTCGATGACATAATATTTGATCAACAAATGAAATGATGTGTAAAGATTTCTCCAATCTCATGCAAAGTGAGTTTGAGGAAATGAAGTATGATGGGAGAATTAAAATTCTTCCTTGGTTTGCAAATCAAACAAAGAGATGATGGTTATCTTCATATCTCAAGAAAAATACACCAAGGATCTACTCAACAAATACATAATGAGTTCGCCAAAAGTATGGGAACCCCATGCATCCATCCTCCATACCTCCACAAAGATGATGAAGGAACTCCAATATCTGAAAAAGAAGTATAGAGGGATGATTGGATCCTTGCTATATTTAACTGCAAGTAGACCAGACAAAGTCTTTGATGTCGGTCTTTGTGCAAGATTTCAATCTTCTCCCAAGAATCTCATCTTACTCCCAGTAAAAAGAATTTTAGATATCTTGTGGGCACTATTAATCTGGGAATTTGTACAAAAAATGTTCAAATCTTGATCTCACTGCTTATTGTGATGCCGATTATGCTGGAGACAAAGTTGAAGGAAGAGCACAAGCGGAGCTTGCCAACTTCTGGGTAAATCTCTAAATAAGTTGGTCATAGCAAAAACAAAGTACTATTGCTCTTTTCAACTACAGAGGCTGAATATTGTATCAGCTGCTCAATGTTGCTCACAACTTCTATGGATAAAGAATCAACTAGAAGATTACTCTTTAAGGTACACAAAAATCCCATCCTCTGTGATAATACAAGTGCCATTAATCTTTCTAAAAATCCCATTCAACATTCAAGATCCAAGCATATTGAAATTAAACATCATTTTATAAGAGATCATGTTCAAAAGGGTGATATTGAATTAATTTTCATTGACACTGAAAATCAATTAGCTGATATTTTACCAAACCTCTCCAAGTAGGATCGGTTTTAAATTCATCTTAGAAGAAACTCTCCATCATAAATTTTCCCAAAATTGATATAATTCTGATTCGTTTTTATTTATTTAATTTTATTTTTATTTAATTTTTCGTTATTTTTAATGTTATTTTTTGGTTTTTATTAGTTTAAGTTGTGTGGCCAAAATATGACAAATCTGATCCCTAAAATAAAGTCAATATTTTAGAGGTAGACTTAGTACTTTTAGGTGAAACTTCCCCTTGACAAATCAGTCAAGGACATGCGTTTGCCTTTTATTCTTTGGTCAATATGATGGCACTTGGTGGATACTCCCATTCTTCCTTGTGCAGACTGCAATTAAATGCAGTTATCATGACAAACTTTTTCATCATGCCTTATTCATACGGTTCACGATTTCCTCTCTCTCTCTCTCACCCACGTTTCTGAATTTTCTCTCTCTCTCCCATCAAAATCTATCAATCCGTTTTCTTTCTCCCACACGTTTTCTCTCTTCTTAGTAAACACACTCTCTCTCCGGCTTTATTTCTTTCTCTTCCAATTCAAATTCCTTCTCTCTCTCCACTTTAATTCCTTCCGTTTTTTTAACACACTCTCTCTCTGCAATCAATTCTTCTTTCTCTCTCTTCCATACGGTTCCATCCCAAAGTCATCAGTTTTCATTTTTTCCTTCCCTTCATCGTTCTCATCCGTTTTTTCTTCCTCCCATCAACAATGGCTCGGATTAAAACTACGGCAAAGCGAAAAATGTCTCCTTTTAATCCTGAAACTGACTCAGACAACTACTCAAGTCCTGAATCCCTACGACAAGGTTCTAAACAAAAGTCAGTATCTCCTCCTAGGGCACGCCGAAACCGTTCGCTCAAAAGGCCAAAAAACCTTCATCGTCAAAAACCCTCTGCCTCCTCCATCAGACGATCCTCAAGAGTTCAATCTGGGTTGTCCCTTCAAATAAGAAGGTTACTCAGGACTCAACTGTGCATGAGATTGATTCGGACGATTCAAAAGGTCATGCTCTGCCAAACCGGTTCCTAAATCTTCCTCCAAACCGTCCACTCCAAAACGACAGAAACCAAATCATCTGAAACCAAGCAAAACGACTCCAAAGAAGTCTCATTCAATCCAAACCGATTCATGTCCCTCTCTTTAACTCCAACAGAATCGGAGTTGAATTACACCTCAAAAATGGTTTAACAAATCTGTAGTTCATGGCAAGCATATTGATTTAATCAATCTGAAAAATGGTGGTTTTAATGTTGCAGAAGTTTTTGACAAATTAGGATGGACTTCCTTTTTTAGAGTGAATGAACCGCAATACCCAAGACTGGTAAAGGCTTTTTATGCTGCATGCAATGGCTGTAAAGGCAGCCCTGGGTTCAGTTTTGTACTTAAGGGTGTACACTTGAACGTAAACCCCACTTCACTGTGCAAAATTCTTGATATACAAGATATTGGAGCCACTGTTTTGCTGAAACTTGGTACATTCAGTATATATGGTCACGTCGAACCTCAGTTCTTCAAGATATCTTTATAGATCCTCGGAAGCCTCTAGTTGCATCAAACCTTCCTCCTATGTGTCGGATATATCACAACATCTGTGTTCACTCGATAGTGCCTCGAGCTGGGAGTTATGAAAAGGTAACCGAACTAGA
Source organism: Cicer reticulatum (assembly GCA_002896235.1). Taxonomy (NCBI): domain Eukaryota; kingdom Viridiplantae; phylum Streptophyta; class Magnoliopsida; order Fabales; family Fabaceae; genus Cicer; species Cicer reticulatum. The sequence continues at coordinate 7,690 of PGWS01018260.1, forward strand.
TATTTTGATCATTCATCATCTGTTGACTGGAACACCCCTTCATTTGGGAAACATTATTTTTAGCTACATGTTGAATGCTGCAATTGTGGGTCGATCAGCTCCTTATGGATGACTTGACCAAAATCTTTAAACACTTTAAAGTACCCCTTGATGATGAAGAAAGTATTCAGTGCAATAATTTTTTCACTATGAAAAATATCAAACAAATGTGCATTGATCTGCCTGAACAAACCCCCACCTCAAGGAAGAAGAAAACTGCCTCAAAGAAGCACAAGTCTGCATCTCCACAATCTCATTCTCGCACGCCGTCATTCAACTCCGCTAGCTCAACACTTCCTCCATCTCCACAAATTAGTAAGGATCCATTTGCGCATAATGTTGCTCCTTCAGATAAGGATGGTGAAGACTTAGTCTTTGATCTGAACGTATCATATGATCACCACTCTTCAAAAAGTCCTCATAAGAACATACCATCTCAGGTAAGCCTGAACTCTTCTCCTATCTCTCCAAATGTTGCCCAATCTAATTCTGATCCGGATTTACAAGAAAAATCCAAATCTCCTTAAGCTCCACCTTTTGAAAACTTTTCCAAGGATAAGGCTAAAAGTTCAAAATCCAAAAGAGCTCGTAAGGATTCAACCACCAGCATGAAATCGGCAGAAACTAAGAACAAACGGTTTTTAAAGCTTCTAAAGACCATTAGGAAAGATCAAAAGAAGTTGATGGTTACTTTTTCTCACTTTCAAAACACTATCACTCAGTTTGGACTCGTTCTGGAATGGGTTACCAAACACTTGGGTTCATCAGCTGTGCCCGTGATCAGCCTCCTGTGCTAACGGCCCAGTTTCTCTTTTGCCCTGCCTCTACAATCTTCATCTTCTGAAGATTCATCTTCCGCTGATTGACTCTGTTTTTACTTAGTTTATACTTTTGATGTTGACTTAATTCAGGGGAGTCAGATATGAATTATATTTTGTCTTATGTTTAAACTCATATTATGTTTTGCTGACTGTTTGTTATGGCTGTTTTAAACTCAAATTATGTTTGTGTGGATGTTTATGGCTGAATTCATGAACCTATGGTATTTTGCTTAACTTGCTGGAATTTATTTTAGGTGTTTATGAAATGATCTATTTACCTCAAATATTGCATAATTTCAAAAATTTGCTTTTAACTTGAATGTTAAAAGGGAAATTTTTCAAAAATTATCACTTGTATGATTGAGGGGAAGTTTAATTATTTCATTCTTACATAAAACACAAAATCATAATCTAAAGAATTTTTGTCATCATCAAAAAGGGGAGATTGTTGAGACAAAATCTCTCTCAATTGGTTTTAATGATAACAAAATAATTAAAGATTATGATTATGCTTAATGACTAATTTGTGCTTTGAGTGTTTATATAAGTAAACAGGTTATCATTCATTAAGGAAAAAGAGAAAAATTCTGAGTTAAATGCTAAGTATGAAAGTGCCGAGGATGGCCTCACGAGCTGGAAGAATCTGCAGTTCAGCATCCTCGCTGTATTTTGAATTATTAAACAAAGGCATAAAAGTATTAAAGAATGAATTATTTGAATTCATTCAATATAAGGGGCAGAATAGTACATTAAAGATGAATTGTTTGCATTCATTCAATAAAGGCAAAAATACTATAAAAAAATGATTAAAAAAGGCCTTTGAAGAAAAGTTTTGCAAGAATGCAAGAGAAAGGTACGAGGAATGATATAGCATCGTGCCCATAGTCAATATCTTGAAAAGTTTCCAAGACTTATGAAGCAACTTATCATGATAGGCAAAAAGGCTATATGTACCATTATGTGATTAAATAAGATTATAGAAAGTCAATCTTCAAAAAGGCAACAACAAAACAAGCCTTATAAAACTTGATCACAATGTCGTAAAGCAAGGAAAGAAGAAAGAAGGCATCAACGTGAAGCCTTCACAAAGCCTTAAAGAAAGGAATAAAAAGGACATCACATGCTCTTACAAGGAATTAAATGGAGGAAAGAGAAAAAAGGTCACATGTGAACTTTGTGAAGCTTTAATGAAGCCATTGAAGAAAGAGAATGAAAGGACTCCACACAATAGTCATACATTAAAGAAAGGAAAAAGAAAAGGAAACACATGTCCCCAGATGCCAAGAAAACAGTACCGTTCGTACTTGGACAAGGATGCATATTTTCAAAATGAGCTGAATGGCATTTTCGTAAATATGAAGAAAAGCCTTGGTATTTCATCAAAATGAATTTTTCCAAACGGTCAAGGCAATAGGGCTTGGCTCATGAAATGAACATCACAAGAACTCTATAAATGCCAGCAAGCTGATCTTCATCAACAACACAACACATTGCATAAAAAAGATCAATAGATCTTAAAGCTTTCAAGAAGAGCAACTCATTATATCTTCATACTTTCTAAATCCTACATTAGATCTTTGTTTATCTTTTGAGAAAGTATTTAGAATCAATCACTCTCTAATCACACTGTAATTTCCAAGTGAGGTACACTGGAAAATATTTGAAATCTGATTGTAAGCTTGGTGAAGCTTGAGAATACACAAGTTGTAATCATCCTCAGGTCAGAAGGTTGATCTGTTTTGAAGAATAGTGAAATCTTCACAAAGGGTGTGAGGACTGGAAGTAACCATCTTTGGGTGAACCAGTATAAAAACATGTGTGTGTCAATCTTATATTGCTTCTTATTCTTTAACATCGTTTTTGAATTTGAAAGTTTTGAAAACCCATCCTCTGGCTTGCCATCCTCAGAAGAGGATAGTTTTTAAAACACTTGAAAACTATTTTTAAACAGCAAAATCCCTATTCAACCCCCCTTCTAGTGATATTTAGCTACATCA
>PGWS01018261.1:0-10106 GCA_002896235.1 Cicer reticulatum
AGCCATTGAAGAAAGAGAATGAAAAGGACTCCACACTATAGTCAAACATTAAAGAAAGGAAAAAGAAAAGGACAACACATGTCCCCAAATGCCAAGAAAATAGTACCTCGTACTTGAACAAGGAATGCATATTTTCAAATGAGCTGAATGGCATTTTCGTAAATATGAAGAAAAGCCTTGGCATTTCTCAAATGAAATTTCCAACGGTCATAGAAGGCTTGGCTTATGAAATGAACATCACAAGAACTCTATAAATTGCAGCAAGTTGATCTTCATCAAAACACAACACATTGCATTAAAAAAGATCATAGATCTTAAAGCTTTCAAGAAGCAACACATTATATCTTCATACTTTCTACAAATCCTACATTAGATCTTTGTTAATCTTTTGAGAAAGTATTTAGAATCAATCACTCTCTTATCACACTGTAATTTCCACGTGAGGTACACTTGGAAATATTTGAAATTTGATTGTAAGCTTGGTGAAGCTTGAGAATACACAAGTTGTAATCATCCTCGGTCAGAGGTTGATCTGTTTGAAGAATAGTGAAATCTCACAAGGGTGTGAGGACTGGAAGTAGCCATCTTTGGGTGAACCAGTATAAAAACAGTGTGTGTCAATCTTCTATTGCTTCTTAACTCTTTAACTCGTTTCGAATTTGAAAGTTTTCAAAACCCATCCTCGGGCTTGCCATCCTCAGCAAGAGGATAGTTTTTAAAACACTTGAAAACCATTTTTAAACAGCAAAATCCCTATTCAACCCCCCTTCTAGTGATATTTAGCTACATCAATTGGCATCAGAGCAAGGTCCTCTAGAAGAATACACTTAACAGTGTAAGAGAAAAAGATCCAAAAATGTCTAAAGCTAAGTATATTCTTGAAGGAGGATCATCAAGTCGACCTCCCTACTTTGATGGTACAGATTACTACCACTGGAAAGGTAAAATGAGACTATTTCTCATATCACAAGACAACAATATGTGGTCGGTGGTGGAAAATGGAGATCATGTCATAAGAACCAACAACGCAGATGCAACCTCCGATGTGAAACCTCAAGCACAATGGACAGCTGATGAAAATGCAAAGGTACTCCTAAACTCTAAAGCTCATTTATTTCTAACGTGTGCTTTGTGCAGGGAAGAGTATGATAGAGTCGAAGAGTGCAAAAGCGCTAAGGAGCTTTGGGACACTCTAAGGATCCATCATGAAGGAACAAGTCACGTGAAAGAAGCAAGAATTGACATGGGAGTAAGAGATTTCGAACTATTCGAAATGAAGGAAGAGGAAACTATTGATGAAATGTTCTCAAGGTTAACAATCATATTAAATAACTTGAGATCTCTTGGAAAGGTATACTCCGTTCAAGAAAGGATAAGAAAAATCCTAAGGAGTTTACCAAAAGAATGGAGGCCAATGGTGACTGCCATTACAGAAGCAAGAGACTTGACCAACATGAAGTTGGAAGATCTAGTTGGTACTCTAAGAGCTCATGAACCGTTGTTGCTGGCTGACAAACCTAGCAGAAAAGGAAAAATGATTGCGCTAAAAACAAGCCAAGCAGAAAGTTCATCCTTCAAGAAGACGGAAGAGGTCGTGAAAAAGGAAAGCTCGGAGTATCCTCTATCTGAGGAAGAGGAGGACGAACTGGCTCTAATTTCCAGAAGAATCCAAAGGATGATAAATCGAAGAGGACAAGATAGAAGATCTCCTCAAAAAGAAAAAACTGACAAAAGTCAGATAACTTGTTTTGGATGCAACAAGATGGGACACTACAAAACTGAGTGTCCTCTCAACAAAAGGAACTCAAGAAGATTTCCCTACAAAAACAAATCCATGATGATTACTTGGGATGATAGTGACGGATCATCTTCTGAGCAAGAAAAGGATGAAGAAGCCAACCTATGTCTTATGGCAAAATCAGAAACTGAAAAAGTAAGTATTTCAGAACTATGTCCTTCTTGTGAACAATTAGAAATTGAATTTGACAATCTTTTAAATGACTCAAATACTTTATCTCATAAATGTGGTTTTCTCAAAAATCAACTTTATGAAATAAAGAAACTCAATGAGGAACTTCAAGCCAAGAATGAGAAATATGAAAAAATCATTCTAGATTTGCAGTTATCTCATGAGAAATTATCTGAGCAGCAAGCACTTTTAAACAAAAAGAATGTCAGAATTCATCCTCTAGAAGAGGACACAGAAAAGGAGATTTTAAAAGTAGAAGTTGAAGAACTAAAAAATGACATTACCAACTTTGTTAAATCTACTGAAACTTTTCAAAAAATAATGGGATCTCAATCTGGAATATTTGACAAAGCTGGTATTGGTTTTAAAAGTTCTCAAAAACAAAAATTGTATGAAAATTTTTTCTTGCCCAAAAAACAAGAGGATAGGCCAAAATGTACTTTTTGCAAAAAACTTGGGCACACTTTCAAAATCTGCCACGCTAAGAAGAAAGCTGAAAATATAAAGAAAGGTTGTTCATTTTGTGGTAAACATGGGCACCATGATTCTAATTGTTATCACCAAAAGAAAAAATCCTCATAAGAGGAAAAACTAACCAACAAGCCCAATGCTAATGGGTACCTAAGTTACTTTTAAAACCTACAAAAAGGTTCATCTATGAATCAACAAAAAGAAAGCCTTTGTACTGACAAGTGGTTGCTCAAGGCATATGACAGGAGATAAGCACTCTTTATCCTTAGAAATAAAGATGGAGCAGTCTTCACATTTGGTAAACAATGATTTAAAGCTCAAATAAAAGGGGGTAACAGATGATTGGTAAAAATTAATTCTGCTAAAATTGAAAATGTTCAGTCATGTTGATGGTCTAAACTATAATTGCTAGTATTAGGTCAATTATGGTGATAGTGGTTTTAAGTTATTTTTAAGCTACTCTTTGTGAGGTCAACATTCATCCTCGGCGTAGAGTTTTCTTCCTCCGGTTTTAGAAAAAGAATTATATGAACTTATCTGGATGATAACCACTGAATCTTGTTTTTGTATCCTTGTAAAGATAAATGGATTTGCACAAGAGAGTTGGTCACACAAGTCTTAAACTATTTCTAATTTATCAAATTATGAATTAGTTACAGGTTTCTTCAAAAATCTAATTTATGAGAAAGAAAGCTTTTGTGAAGCTTGTGTTACAAGGAAAACAGTTTAAAAGTAGCTTCCACCAAAAAATGTTTGTTTCAACAAAGACCTCGACACTTGAACTAATATTCATATGCCATTTTTGGTCCCATTACAAGACTCCAAAGTCTTAGTGGGAAAAGATATGGCTTTTATTCTATGATGACTTTTCTTCGTTATTAACTTGGGTTTTCTTATTTTTGAGAATACTCATAAAGATGAAGCCTTTGAGGCGTCCTTCACCATTTTTGCAAAAAGGTATTCAAAACGAGAAATGGTTACAAAAATTATTTCTGTGAGAAGTGACCATTGGAGGAACCGTGAAATGTGAAAAATGAATTCTTTTTAAAAATCTTTGTAAATGAAAAATGGTATCTCTCACAACTTCTTGTCCAAGAACTCCCCAACAAAATGGGGTTGTTGAAAGGAAAAATAGAACTTTACAAGAAATGGCTAGAACCATTTTAAATGAAGCCAATATTGAAAAATATTTTTGGGCTGAAGCCATTAACACTGCTTGTTATGTTTCTAATCGTGCATCCATTAGAAAAATTTTAAACAAAACTCCATACGAGCTATGGAAAGGGAGAAAACCAAATATTTCCTATTTTCATATTTTTGGGTGTTATTGCTACATTCTCAATAATAAAGAAAATTTGGGAAAGTTTGATCCAAAATCTGATAAAGGAATTTTTCTAGGATACTCCACAACGTCAAAAGGTTATAGAATATATAATCTTAGGACTCAAACTGTGGAGGAATCCATGCATGTTATTTTTGATGAGTTTGATGACTTGTGTTTAGAAAAATTGGACAAAAATGAAGAAGATGAACCTTCATCCTCTCGAGTACCCGATCCTCATGATGAGGATGCGTCTGACCCAACCTCACAGCAACCTCCAAGAGGATGGAGAACTGTCACACATCATCCTCCAGATCTAATCATTGGGAATACTGAAGATGGTGTTAGAACCAGAAATTCTCTAAGAGAAAACACCACCAACATGGCCATGATATTACAAGTTGAACGCAAACCGATTGATCAAGCTATTGGTGACAAGTCATGGGTTGAAGCAATGATGGAAGAACTCTCACAATTTGAAAGAAACAAGGTATCGAATCTTGTACCCCATCCTCTGGACAAATCTATTATTGGGACTAAATGGATATTTAGAAACAAATTAAATGAGGATGGAGAAGTCATTAGAAATAAAGCAAGACTAGTGGCACAAGGGTACAATCAACAAGAAGGAATTGATTATGATGAAACGTTTGCACCCGTAGCTAGACTTGAAGCAATAAGAATCCTCTTAGCTTATGCTACTCATAAAGGTATAAAACTATTTCAAATGGATGTCAAAAGTGCCTTTTTGAATGGGTTCTTAAATGAAGAAGTGTATGTTCGTTCAACCTCCTGGTTTTGAATGATTTGAAAGAGCCGAATATGTGTTCAAAACTCTCATAAGCTCTTATACAGATTAAAGTCAAAGCTGCCTCTCGCAGCTTGGTATGGAGTGTAAGCGTCTTGTCTAAAGAGAATGGATTCATTAGGGAGTCAAATCGATACAACTCTTTTCAGAGAAGACTCATGAGAAAGGATTTATTAGTTGTTCAAGAAATTTATGCGATGACATAATATTTGGATAACAAATGAACTGATGTGTAAAGATTTCTCCAAATCTACATGCATAAAGTGAGTTTGAGATGATGTATGATGGGAGAATTAAATTTTCCTGTTTGCAAATCAAACCAAAGAGATGATGGTATCTTCATATCTCAGAAAAATACACACAGGACTACTCACAAATACAAAAATGGATGTTCAAGCACAAAAAGGTAATGGGACCCCTATGCATCCATACCTCCATACTCCACAAAGTGATGAAGGAACTCAATATCTGTAAAAATGAGTATAGAGGGATGATTGGATCCTTGCTATATTTAACTGCAAGTAGACCGGACATAGTCTTTGCTGTCGGTCTTTGTGCAAGATTTCAATCTTCTCCTAAAGAATCTCATCTTACTGCAGTAAAAAGAATTTTTAGATATCTTGTGGGCACTATTAATCTGGGAATTTGGTACAAAAAATGTTCAAATCTTAATCTCACTGCTTATTGTGATGCCGATTATGCTGGAGACAAAGTTGAAAGGAAGAGCACAAGCGGAGCTTGCCAACTTCTGGGTAAATCTCTAATAAGTTGGTCATGCAAAAAACAAAGTACTATTGCTCTTTCAACTACAGAGGCTGAATATGTATCAGCTGCTCAATGTTGCTCACAACTTCTATGGATAAAGAATCAACTAGAAGATTACTCTTTAAGGTACACAAAAATTCCCATTCTCTGTGATAATACAAGTGCCATTAATCTTTCTAAAAATCCCATTCAACATTCAAGATCTAAGCATATTGAAATTAAACATCATTTTATAAGAGATCATGTTCAAAAGGGTGATATTGAATTAATTTTCATTGACACTGAGAATCAATTAGCTGATATTTTTACCAAACCTCTCCAAGAGGATCGGTTTAAATTCATCTTAGAAGAACTCTCCATCATAAATTTTCCCAAAATTGTTTAAATAAATTCTGCTAATTTTATTTATTTAATTTTATTTTATGTGTTCTTTAATGTTATTTTTTGGTTTTATTATTTTAATGTTGTGTGGCAAATATAGGACAAATCTGATCCCTAAGAATAAAGTCAAATTTTTAGATAGGTAGACTTAAGTACTTTTAAGTGAAACTTCCCTTGACAATTCAGACAAGGACATGCGTTTGCCTTTTATTCTTTGGTCAATATGATGGCACTTAGTGGATACTTCCCTTTATTCCTTGTGCAGACTGCATTAAATGCAGTTATCATGACAAATGTTCATCATGCCTCATCAAACGGTTCACGTTTTCCCTTTCTCTCTCTCACCCACGTTTCTGAATTTTCTTATCTCTCTCCTTCAATCAATCAATCACGTTTTCCTTTTTCTCTTCTCTCTCACGGTTTCAACTTCACACACACACGTTTTCTCTCTCTCAGTAAACACACTCTCTCTCCATCTTTAATTTCTTTCTCTTTCCAATTCAAAATCCTTCTCTTTCTCCTCTTTAATTCTTTCCGTTTTTTTTAATACACTCTCTCTCCGCAATTAATTTTTTCTTTTCTCTCTCTTCCATCCGTTTCACTCTCCCAAGGTCATCATTTTTTCGTTCTTCCTTCCCTTCATCGTTCTCATCCGTTTCTTCCTCCCATCAACAATGGCTCGGATTAAAACTACAGCAAAGCGAAAAATGTCTCCTTTTAATCCTGAAACTGACTCAGACAACTACTCAAGTCCTGAATCCCTACGACAAGGTTCAAAACAAAAGTCAGTATCTCCTCCTAGGGCACCACCGAAACCGTCCGCTCAAAAGGCCAAAAAACCGTCAAAACCCTCTGCCTCCTCCATCAGACGATCTTCAAGAGTTCAATCTGGGGCTGTCCCTTCAAATAAGAAGGTTACTCAGGACTCAACTGTGCATGAGATTGATTCGGACGATTCCAAAGGTCATGCCTCTGCCAAACCGGTTCCTAAATCTTCCTCAAAACCGTCCACTCCAAAACGGCAGAAAACCAAATCATCTGAACCAAGTAAACCGACTCCAAAGAAGTCTCATTCATCCAAACCGATTCCTGTCCCTCTCTTTAACTCCACAGAATCGGAGTTGAATTACACCTCAAAATGGTTTAACAAATCTGTGGTTCATGGCAAGCATATTGACTTAATCAATCTGAAAAATGGTGGTTTTAATGTTGTAGAAGTTTTTGACAAATTAGGATGGACTTCCTTTTTTAGAGTGAATGAACCTCAATACCCTAGACTGGTAAAGGCATTTTATGCTGCATGCAATGGCTGTAAAGGCAGCCCTGGGTTCAGTTTTGTACTTAAGGGTGTACACTTGGACGTAAACCCCACTTCACTGTGCAAAATTCTTGATATACAAGATGCTGGAGCCCACTGTTTTGCTGAAACTTGGTACATTCAGTATATGGTCACTCGAACCTCAGTTCTTCAAGATATCCTAATAGATCCTCGGAAGCCTCTAGTTGCATCAAACCTTCCTCCTATGTGTCGGATATATCACAACATCTGTGTTCACTCGATAGTGCCTCGAGCTGGGAGTTATGAAAAGGTAACCGAACTAGATATTTTGATCATTCATCATCTGTTGACTGGAACACCCCTTCATTTGGGAAACATTATTTTTAGCTACATGTTGAATGCTGCAATTGTGGGTCGATCAGCTCCTTATGGGATGATCTTGACCAAAATCTTTAAACACTTTAAAGTACCCCTTGATGATGAAGAAAGTATTCAGTGCAATAATTTTTTCACTATGAAAAATATCAAACAAATGCGCATTGATCTGCCTGAACAAACCCCCACCTCAAGGAAGAAGAAAACTGCCTCAAAGAAGCATAAGTCAGCATCTCCACTATCTCATTCTCACACACCTTCATTCAACTCCGCTAGCTCAACACTTCCTCCATCTCCACAAGTTAGTAAGGATCCATCTACGCATAATGCAGCTCCTTCAGCAAAGGATGGTGAAGACTTAGTCTTTGATCTGAACGTATCATATGATCACCACTCTTCAAAAAGTCCTCATAAGAACATACCATCTCAGGTAAGCCTGAACTCTTCTCCTATCTCTCCAAATGTTGTTCAATCTAATTCTGATCCGGATTTACAAGAAAAATCCAAATCTCCTTTAGCTCCACCTTTTGAAAATTTTTCCAAGGATAAGGCTAAAAGTTCAAAATCCAAAAGAGCTCGTAAGGATTCAACCACCAGCATGAAATCGGCAGAAACTAAGAACAAAAGGTTTTTAAAGCTTCTAAAGACCATTAGGAAAGACCAAAAGAAGTTGTTGGTTACTTTTTCTCACTTTCAAAACACTATCACTCAGTTTGGACTCGTTCTGGAATAGGTTACCAAACACTTGGGTTCATCAGCTGCTGCCCGTGATCAGCCTCCTGTGCTACCGGCCCAGTTCTCTTTTGCCCCCGACTCTACATCTTCATCATCTGAAGATTCATCTTCCGCTGATTGACTCTGTTTTTAATTAGTTTATACTTTTTGATGTTGACTTAATTCAGGGGGAGTCAGATTATGGATTATATTTTGTCTTATGTTTAAACTCATATTATGTTTTGCTGACTGTTGTTATGGATGTTTAAACTCAAATTATGTTTGTTGGATGTTATGGCTGAATTCATGAACCTATGGTATTGTGCTTAAGTTGCTGGAATTTTTTTTAGGTGTTTTATGAATGATCTATTTACCTCAATATTGCATAATTTCAAAAATTTGCTTTTACTTGAATGTTAAAAGGGAAATTTTTCAAAATTATCACTTGTATGATTGAGGGGGAGTTTAATTATTTCATTCTTACATAAAACAAAAATCATAATCTAAAGAATTTTGTCATCATCAAAAAGGGGGAGATTGTTGAGACAAAATCTCTCTCAATTGGTTTTAATGATAACAAAATTAATTAAAGATTATGATTATGCTTAATGACTAATCTGTGCTTTTGAGTGTATTTATATAAGTAAACAGGTTATCATTCATTAAGGAAAAAGAAGAAAAATTCTGAGTTAAATGCTAAGTATGAAAGTGCCGAGGATGGCCTCACGAGCTGGAGAAAACTGCAGTTCTGCATCCTCACGGTTTTGAATTCATTAAACAAAGGCATAAAAGTATTAAAGAATGAATTATTTGAATTCATTCAACAAGAGCAGAATAGTATTAAAGAATGAATTGTTTGATTCATTCAATAAAGGCAAAATACTATTAAAAAATGATTAAAGAAAGGCCTTTGAAGAAAAGTTGCAAGAATGCAAGAGAAAGGTACGAGGAATGATGATACTAGCATGTGCCTATAGTCAAAATCTTGAAAAGCTTTCCAAGACTTTATGAAAGCAACTCATCATGTCATAGGCAAAAAGGCTATATGTACCATTATGTGATTAAATAAGATTATAAAGTCAATCTTCAAAAAGGCAACAACAAACAAGCCTTATATAACTTGATCACATGTCTTAAGGCAAGGAAAGAAGAAAGAAGGCATCACGTGAAGCCTTCACAAAGCCTTAAAGAAAGGAATAAAAAGGACATCACAAGTTCTTACAAGGCATTAAATGGAGGAAAGAGAAAAAGCTCACATGTGAAGCTTTGTGAAGCTTTATGAAGCCATTGAAGAAAGAGAATGAAAAGGACTCCACACAATAGTTAAACATTAAAGAAAGGAAAAAGAAAAGGACAACACATGTCCCCAAATGCCAAGAAAACAGTACCTCGTACTTGAACAAGGAATGCATATTTTCAAATGAGCTGAATGGCATTTTCGTAAATATGAAGAAAAGCCTTGGCATTTCTCAAATGAAATTTCCAACGGTCATAAAAGGCTTGGCTTATGAAATGAACATCACAAGAACTCTATAAATTGCAGCAAGTTGATCTTCATCAAAACACAACACATTGCATTAAAAAAGATCATAGATCTTAAAGCTTTCAAGAAGCAACACATTATATCTTCATACTTTCTACAAATCCTACATTAGATCTTTGTTTATCTTTTGAGAAAGTATTTAGAATCAATCACTCTCTTATCACACTGTAATTTCCAAGTGGGGTACACTGGAAAATATTTGAAATTTGATTGTAAGCTTGGTGAAGCTTGAGAATACACAAGTTGTAATCATCCTCGGTCAGAGGTTGATCTGTTTGAAGAATAGTGAAATCTCACAAGGGTGTGAGGACTGGAAGTAGCCATCTTTGGGTGAACCAGTATAAAAACAGTGTGTGTCAATCTTATATTGCTTCTTAACTCTTTAACTCGTTTTGATTTTGAAAGTTTTGAAAACCCATCCTCGGGCTTGCCATCCTCAGCAAGAGGATAGTTTTTAAAACACTTGAAAACTATTTTTAA
>PGWS01018267.1:0-30690 GCA_002896235.1 Cicer reticulatum
TTACCTTTATGTCAAGACACCACCCATATCGAGCAAGGATGGCTGACATTATTTTAGGAGCATGAAGCAACAACTGATTTCTCGATCCAGTTTTTAAGCAGCAACTTTGGCAGCTTTGTTTCCCCGATCCAGTTTTTGAGCTGCAACTTTGCCGGCTTTATTTTTACCACGAACATCCAGTTGTGATGTGGCAGCTGGTTTATTCTGGCAGCTGGTTTGCTGTGCGGGTGGTTTATTGGATTGAATATGAAAAATTAGGTTAATTATTTTTTAGTGTATTGGATCTGAAAAATAACAAACCTTACAGAATAAATGTGACAACCTTTTCCGGCGATTGACTGACTCGTTTTCTGGGAATCTTTTTATCATTCCTTTTATACTTTTTCTGAATCTAAATAAATGTGAAATTAAAGTTAACAGCGGAAAAAAAATCAGCAATTAAATATAATCAATCATAATCATATATCGTGCAATTAAATATACATATCAATTAAACATACATTTCAATTAATTAAATATACCTTATCAAGGGCAACAAGATGTATGGATCATGCCACGTAACTACCAATTGCTTCACCCAAATAATTCATACATGCATCGTCGTCCGATATAGGAAACGGTGCATTTGGTTCCAAAGCAATAACTGGTGATACTTTGACATGGCCCGCAGGGATCGGTGTTTGGTGCAATACTTCTCCCAAAGTATTGTACAATGTTCCTTTTCTGACCTTGCGATGAGTAGGGGAGGATAAGTGCAGCACGCAAGGAGTGACACCCTAAATCAATGGTTAATACATAACTATGTGAAACAATTAGGTTGAATGAATTTCGTATTTTGTTAAGTAATTAATTACCTCGGGAAGACTTTTGAGACCAATGTTGCAACTCGCGTTTTCACTCTCCATTTGTATTTCATGTTGGAGCTGATCCAGAAGTTGCTTGTCTTTATTCGTCTTCACCAAGAGTGCCACTTGCTCTGCTAGGAATTTGAGCTTCTTCTAATACCTTCTCATTAGATGGATTTTGGCGCTTCTCTTGTGAAAAAAATAGCTTTTAGGAATTACGCCAAATCCGTTCCCCCTCACGCGACCGAAATATTTAGGAACATTAAACACTTTACGAGAATGTCCCTGCAATTAGCTTTGTTGTTCTCTTGATTTTCCGAACTTTGTTTCGGGATTCTCCTAAAATACACGTAGGATTAAAAAGATAAGTTTCATATCATTTTTTAAAATACAAATATTAAAAAATATGAAAGTTATAATTTACTTACATAAAGTTCTATTACTTTTTGAATATTTTCGTTATCAACCACTCCATCTTTATTTATACGATCTTCCTTCCACAAGATATGACAACCCAACGGTTGATCGGATTGGGTGTCTTGTAGCTATTTGTTAAGATCATAAACAAAATATTAGTTAGAAACTATAGATTATAATGTACCACATTATATAAAAGTGATGTTTAATTACTTACAAGTTTTTCTCTAGACGCGTGCATATCCCATACGAGAATTTTTTGTATGGCTGCGTTCGAATTTTTTGCCCTCTCGCGATTTGCCTTACTTATATTCTATATAAAAAAAATAACAATCGTGTAAAAATAAAACACAAATGCTAATAAATTAATCATTATACCACAAATGCTCCATTCTTCATTTGATATATAATGTTTATATATTTTTGGAGCTTTCAACATTCATATTTCCTTCACGATCTTTTAGATAGCAATTTGAGAGGTGAGATCTAAACCCCGTATATTTTCCCGGCAACTCTCAACACGTAAGCCTTTCTCACCTCGTCAAATAGCAAAACAGTCTGCAAACGAAATAAAGATATAGTTTGAGTAAAGTATTTCAATGGAAAAATTTATAAGTAACAAAAAAAGTGGATCAAAAAAGTTACTTGTATATCAGCCCACAATATATCTTTCGCATCCTTCAACCCCTTATCTCTCCAATCGTCAATTGTGATGGGGATATTCTGACGAACAACAGCCCCAATATAACTTACAAATATGGAACTGTTGGGGTCAATTGGCTGACCACTCTCATTCCATCCAACCTAATAAACTCATATAGTAAGTACATGCTTTCAAAAAAGATAAAAAAACAAACAGCAAACAAAGTATAATATACCTCCAATTTTATGCCAATACTCCTTGCTTTTATGACATTTTGCATGATTGTTGCACCACGTTTGACTTCAATTTCATAAGTCTTAGGGTTGACAACTTCCTCATTTTGACGATCTAAATCCTTGTTGGTATCCATTTATCTACAACATGCATTTTAGTGAGATGCAGTAGTCTAAGTACGTAACAGTATAAGTTCAACAAGCATTTCTTACAAGTTCAACAAGTTCAACATGCAGTAGTCTAAGTACGTAGCAGTATAAGTTCAACATGCATTTTAGTGACAACAAAAAATTAATAAATACAATACCTAAAAAACAGAAGAACGGTAGGGTTACGACGCAGAAATATAAACAAAGAAGAACAATGCAGAAATACGAACGGTTCGTAGGAGAGTACGATTCGCAGAAATGAGCGTATGGAGTTTACGTAATGGAGAGTAGGGTTCGCAGAAAAAATATGGTTCGTAATGGAGAATGAAAAGGAAACAAGCGTATGAAGTTTACGTAATACGGGTTAGTAACAATGCAATATTGTTCGTAGGGTTTGCAATGAGAAGGAGAATGAAGAGGAGGAGGAAACAAGCGTATATGAAGTTTACGTAATGAAGAGGAAACTGAAGCAGTTTACTGTTATATATAAAACCTACTACATCGCTTTTTTGAAAAAGCGCTGTAAAAGACCTCCTTATTTTATTTTTTCAGAAGCCTTTACAGCGCTTTTCCACAGAGCGCTTTAAAAGGCTTCTTTGTTTTATTATGTGCAAGCGCTATGTGACCCTTTTACGTATATATAAAATCTACTACAACGCTTTTTTGAAAAAGTGCTGTAAAAGACCTCCTTATTTTAATTTTTTTAAAAGCCTTTTATAGCGCTATTTCCACAGAGCGTTTTAAAAGGCTTCTTTGTTTTATTATGTGCAAGCAATATGTGACCCTTTTACATGTTAGTATATAAAACCCTACTACAACGCTTTTTTTAAAAAGCACTGTAAACGACCTCCTTATTTTACTTTTAAAAGCTTCTTTTACAACGCTTTTCCACAAAGCGCTTTAAAAATGCCTCTTGTTTTATTATGTGCAAGTGCTATGTGACCCTTTTACATACTACAACACTTTTTTAAAAAAGCGTTGTAAAAGACCTCCTTATTTTATTTTTTTAAAATCTTTTTACAGCGCTTTTCCACAAAGCGCTTTAAAAGGTTTCTTTGTTTAACTATGTGCAAGCGCTATGTGACCTCCTTATTTTTTTTAAGGCTTTTTATAGCGCTGTAAAACTACAAAGTTTATGTTCTGATCAGTTTTTGTTAAATTTACAATATATGTTTAGTTTTTGTAAATTACAATATAATTAGTTTAAATACCTATATATATATATATATATATATATATATATATAATTAGTAAAATACCTATATTTGGATTATTTTTTCCAAATAATTATTCAACTACCTATATATATATATATATTATATATCAATGCTAAATTACATGATCAAACAAGCTAAATGCTAAGTATAGGCAGAAAATAAGTATAAGCAGAAAATCAAATACAGTTCAAGCTAAATACTAAAATGCTCAATTCTAGCAGATCAAACAATTAAATTACATGAACTCGGTTCAGATTACATGGCTTATATAAAACAATTAAACACATTAAGATGCCCTTCTTCTTTCCCTGGTGGGATTCACATTTGTTTGTCCATTAATGATACGAAACGATGGATTAATCCAAATTCCCTCATCATGATCATCTCTAAGATATAAACCATCACCAGTTGAATCAATTTCATGTGGTTGTAATGTTGGAAATAAAAGATCATTACCAACATCTTCATCATTATTGTTATCATCACTTATTTTATTGGTCGATAGGACAACATACCATTTATCATCAACAAGATCAGTGACATAAAACACTTGTTGAGCTTGCGACACTAAAATAAAAGGCTCATCTTTATATCTCACCCTATTAAAATCGACAAGCAAGAAACCTGACTCATCAATTCGAACGACATTATTATTATCGACCCACTTGCAACCAAATATGGGAACATGAAACATTGTGTAGTCTAACTCCCATATGCGCTCGATAACCCCAAAATATGATATATTTGCATATATTGGGTTTTTGTCTTTTGCACTTGAGACATGCATCGCTTCAGCTACGAGAGTGACTCCACTATTTTGTATAGTAGTTTGATCATCTTATTCTTTGGTATAAAATATGTAGTCGTTAATTACATAACCGGTGTAACAAAAGACATGTAAACTCAGACCATTTGCTAGCCACCTCAATCTCTGTGAAATTGATCTGGGGTCTATATCAAACTTTGACTTTATGTGATTATTTAACCATGTTATAAAACTTCGATTGTGCTCTCGAGTTATCCAATTTTGATTCCTATTCATGTTCAAACTAGATAACTGCTCCATGTGTATTGTAACATACGGTTGAACCTCATCATCATTGTGCAGAACATACAATTGTGCCTGCTCCCATTCTGTCCTTGATATAGTCATTAGTCTCTTTCCAATTATCCCTTCTCCTGATGTTCTTCCCGAATGACGAGACAGGGGAAGCCCTATGGATTCAACATTGGACAGATATTCCGTACAAAATTCAGCAGCTTCTTCGACAATGTACCGTTCAGCAATACAACCTTCTGGTCGACTTCTACTTTTTACGTACCCTTTTAATATTTTCATATATCGTTCTATCGGATACATCCATCTCATATAAGCTGGCCCACAAAGTTGTGTCTCCTTAAAAAGATGAATAGTAAGGTGAACCATTATATCAAAAAACGAGGGTGGGAAATACATTTCAAGCTCACACAAAGTAACAACAATTTCCCTATGCAATGTCGGTAATTTATAAGGATCGATCACTTTACTACAAATTTTCCTGAAGAAGAAACATAATCTAGTTATGGCTCGTCGAACTATTTTAGGTCAAATGGAACGTATACCTATTGGTAGCAAATGCTCCATTAGAATATGACAATCATGGGTCTTCAAACCTTTTAACTTGAGGTCTTTCATACAAACTAAATTTTTAATGTTTGAAGAGTATCCTTCTAGAACTTTAACTTCGTGTACAAATTTACACAAAACCATTTTTCCTTTCTAGATAGAGTATGAGCGACTGGAGGTAGATATGTGTGATTTCCTTTCTTTACGGAACCCAACTCATTTCTTATTCCCATATCGACCAAGTCCAATCTTGCATTGATGTCATCTTTAGACTTTCCTGGAACATTGAGTAACGTACCAATAACACTATCAAATACATTTTTTTCAATATGCATCACATCGAGAAAATGTCTTATATATAATGACTTCAAATATGACAATTCAAAGAAAATTAACTTTTTCTTCCACCCAGTTTTGACCAGCTCTCCCGCAAAAGGTTTGCCAAATTTATTGGTCAAACCTTGTACTTTTTCAAGTATTTGATATCTAGTCGGTGCTAAAGGAGCTTTACCTTCCTCTGATTTTCCATTGAATGCATTTCTCCACCCACGATACTGATGACTAAAAGGTAAAAATCTACGATGTCCAAGAAATACATTCTTCTTACAATGTTTCAACCGCATCCAATTTGTACCCTCTTCACATATAGGACATGCACACTGACCTTTAATGCTATATCTTGATAAATTAGCATATGCTGGAAAATCATTAATTGTGCCGAACAACATAGCCCTCAAATTGAAATATTCTTTCTTATACTCATCATAAACTTCCACACCTGTCTCCGACATATTTTTTAAATCTTCAATTAAAGGAGTCAAGTTTACGTTGATATCATTCCCCGGTTGTTTGGGTCCAGAAATTAACAGAGACAACATCATAAACTTACGCTTCATACATAACCATGGAGGTAGGTTATAAATCAACAAAATCACAAGCCATGTATTGTGTGAGATGCTTTGAAGACCATGTGGATTCATTCCATCAGTAGAAAGTGAAAGTCGTAGATTTCTTGACTCTATCCCGAATTCAGGATACTCGTGATCAATTTTTTCCCATTGTGGAGAATCTGCAGGGTGTCGAAACTTTCCATCTCTAATTCTTTCATCTGCATGCCATGTCAACTGTTTTGAATCTTCTTCACTGTGATCCATGCACCTATATCTTGGTATTATAGGAAAATACCACACGACTTTTGTTGGAGTAGATTCTTTCTTCTTATATCGAGAAACATTGCATTTCGGACACGCCTTTAGTAATTCATATTCGTTTCGAAATAAAATGCAATCGTCAGGACACACATGAATCCTTTCGTAACTCATGCCAATATAGCACAAAATTCGTTTAGCCTCGCAGGTTCGACTAGGAAGTTCATTATCATCTGGCAACATATCTTTTAAGAGTGTTAATAATTATGTGAAGCTTTTACCAAACCATTTGTTACTCGCTTTTAAGTTGTACAACTTTAATATCGCCGACATTCTTTTGAATTTAGTACAATCATTATATAATGGTTTCTCTGCATCACTCAACAAACTCTCAAACATTTTAGGACAATCCCGAAGATCTTCTTCAACTGCTTTTGCAATCTCCTCAACTCGGTCCGGCTCATATGTATTTGTGTCGAAATCAGTTGAAGCATATGTCGAACCATTCTCAAAATTAATGTTTCCTTTTTTTTTTCTCACCATGTCTTATCCAACATTTATAGCTTTGATCAATTCCATGTCATACAAAATGTCTTTTCAATTCATCTGCTCTATCGCATTTTCCAAAATAACATTTTAAACAAGGAAAAACGAATCTATTTGGATCTTTTGCATTCTTCACTGCAAACTCAACAAACTCCTTCACTCCATTTTCATACTCTTTTGACAATCGATTGGCAGACATCCATTTCCGGTCCATATTATATGACATATATAAATGCAGTTACACAAATAATAAGCTACTGATAACATTATACCAATATATAGTACACGTATCTAACATTGAGTAAAAATGGAAACCAAGGGTCCAAGTCTTGATTTCAAAATAGAGAACAGATCAACAAATTTCAAAAAAGAATAGATTTTTAATGATTTATTATGTAACAATTTATTAGTTTTTAGTGACAACAACAAATTAATAAATACAGTACCTGAGACAATGTATCCATTATTTTTATAAAGGAGGAGCGTAGATGACCGCACCAGTATGTAGACGAGAGGAAGGGTTCCCAGAGTAGAGGAAATGATGGTTCGTAAATTTGTTTTTATTTATTTAAAGTAAATGATTTTTATTTAAAGGGAATGATTTTACAACGCTTGTGTAATAAGAGCTCTAATAGGTCCTTTAATTATGTGAAAGTGCAAGGCTTTTACAACGCTTTATGTAACATAAGGTGGGAGCGCTACATTTTACAGGGCTTGTGTTTAAAGCGCTCAAAAAGCGCTGTAAAAGCTATGGGGGAGCGCTTCAATTTACAACGCTTTTACAAAAAGTGTTGTAAAAGGGTTGTAAGCATTATGTGCAAGCTCTATGTGATCCTATATGACCCTACAGCAGCGTTTGTCAAAAAAACGTTGTTGTATCCTCCGTTATTTTTAAAAAATTCTACAACAGCGCTTGTATTTTAGCGTAGTGTATGAAAGTTGTAATATCATAAGTTAATTGTCTAGAATATAACTTGAGCATTAACATAATTCGACAAAAGAGATGGTTAATATAAATCTCGACACAAAGTCATGCAAATGTACTAATACACATACTAATCCTTCAAAGAAAAAGCAAAAATATGGAGTAAATAACACATAATGGCTCAAAATAATTCCCTAGAAATTTTAAGCAAGCTATAGCATAAAATGATATGCTTCATTTCTCTCCATCTCTAAAATCTAAGCCTTTTTACCTGTAAAACATTTAAATAACGTGGAATGAGATTACATCCCAGTGGATCCCAATGAATGAAACCAAATCAATTAACATCCTAATTAACAAGATATATTATCTTCTTGGAGTTTCTTTTCTATGTATAGTTTTGACTCTATCTAAGTATATTTAAGTCATTAAGACGTGAGTAATATAATGACTTAAACTCTACTTAACAAGCATGTCATAAAAACTACATTTGTTTTACTAATGTCCTCTTCTTGTTAGTAACTTTTATTTTGGTAAGATTTGGACATATTCACGTCTGTAAGTGGTGTCCCACTTTACCCTCAACTTCGTCATAGACGGAGAATTCATCTAGCTAGGACGAATCATATACTTCTCACCTTAAATCAAATATCTAGTAATTATATATACCAATCCACACACCCACACCCACGCACGCACATATATATATATATATATATATATATATAGACACACATACAACATATTAATAAGTATATTAAAGACCTAGACTACCACACACTTAAACTAAACTATTAAGGGATATTATACTATCATACTAATCATATTAATAATGAAGAATCCACTAGAAACATCTTTAAGATATAATTTTTTCTCAAAAACAACCCATCATTTATGTTATACAATGCAAAATTTAGTTTAACTACAGAGTCAACAGACAGGAACTTATAAGTATCACAATTGAGTAAATGACACAATGCAAAAGCACTAACTTTTGAAAAGCTTACACTCTATGCGAAATAGCTTATATGTTCTACTTTATGATAAGTTAATATATATATGTTTTTTAATTAAGCCTCTAATTCTTGCAATTTATCAAAATAATACACAATGATAGAAAAAAACAGGACAACAACTTTGGTCACGTACAACTTGTAACGTCCCATTTTTAAGCATCAATACTCAATCAAACATCACAAAGTTTGTACTCGATTTGAAGATAAATTGAGTCTAGTTTCAAGAAACAAACAATCATTCAGAACTAAGGTCTAGAGAAAATGTTATGACCAAAACATCATACATATGTCCTGCAAATTTTAAGTTAACAACACTTCTTCAATCACACTAATTTCCTAACAATCTTTGCAAACAATAATGCTACAAATTATGAATAAATCAGTAATGAACACATTAAAATAGCATCAAAATTTCAATTTACTCAAACTAATTTGTCACAATAGTGAAACTCAAGGTCTTTAATTTCAAACACATCGAAAGAGCATAATTTTATATCATCAAGGAAACTCAATTCTACAATAATCTATTCTCAATTCCAGTGATAGAACTCCACATGCATAGATTATTTTAACCAAACCCCCTAAATCTAACCAAAAATAAAAATCCATTTTTTCATTTCAAACCCTTATACTCCCAATCTCTAACCTATGGAACACATTATCTCATACATGCAAGAAAGGAAAAATAGAAAAAGGGAAACTCACCTCTTGATTTTCAAAAGAATGGAGAAGATGATAGTACTCCCAACTCTTTCTATCTTGACTTCTAGCAAAAATTGCACTTTTCCTTTCTCTTTTCCTGTTTTGTCAATGTTTTTGTTGTTTTTTTTTCTCTTTCTCTTCTTCTCTCTCTCACTCTTTCTTCTTCTCTATCTTACCCTTTATTCCTCTTCATCTCTTTGTTTCTTTCTATTTGCTAGTTATCTCCTCCTCCCTTTTTTTTTTTCGTTTTTTCTTTTTTCCCTTAGTTTAGTAATTTCCCCTCTTTCTTTTCTTTCTATCTTTCTTTCTTTTCTTCTTCTTTATTATTTATTATAATTATTATTATTATTATATTTTATATTATATATTATTATATTATTATTACAGATTATATTGTATACTAATAAGTAAAACATAAAAAATTACTACCAATTATTTTCGCTAAAGAGGGATATTACCAAAATGTTAAAACATGTTCTTGATGTTAAAATGCCTTAAAATGCATATATTAGTAAGTATAGGAATAATTTTGAATTTGAGGATTTTTTTATTATTGATTATTTTAAAAAATTAATTTCTTTAATTAATTTATTTTATTTTTGTGTAAAATATTGGTTTTGAAATTTACAAAATATTGCACTTAATTTTCTTCATACTTGGTGTTTGGTAAGTTGTGTCTAAGTTTTACATATTTAATTGATTTAGGGGTTTATGTAAATATTGATGTTATATTTTATTTTATTTTATTTTAACTATTCTCATAATATAATAATCTCTAATTTTGATATTTTGGAAGATATTATTTTAGTAACAAATAAATAAATCAAAATAAGTATGTAACTAGTTGAATCTTGTAAAAAATAATTAAAAATAAAATAAAATGGAGTTCAATGAGTTAGATTAATATTTAAAAAAAAAAAATCAAATATAACTAATATACTAAGAAAGCGCTACATAGAAAAATAAATTGAGAGATGAAGAGTTAGTTGCACCTGAGAAGAAGAAATAAAAAAAAAAAAACAATTGATATCGATGATCATTCAGTTCTAGAGAAACTTTCTTCGTTTTCTCCCAAATTTCAGTATATGTTCGTATATTTATAGTCAGTTAAACACATATTTTCTCGATTTTAACCATCTCAATTTCTCTATAAAATAATGCTGATTTCTTCATTTCTAAATTCCTTATTTTGCACTTGTTTTTTTTCACCGCAACTCGATTTGACTAAATCAATGCCAAAACGATCATGTTGAAAAGTGGTTATATTATCCATGATATGTTTTCTGATATAATGGTAAAGTTTCCTTGATCGAATTTTAAAATTAATTTTTTAGAGTGTCTTCTCGTAATTTATTTTTGACTAGGTATCATAAATTGTCGAGTTAGATAATGAAAGACAAAGGGTCAAGAAAACAAAATGTTTGCTCTGAAATCATATTCGTGGTAAAGTCGAAATAATTAAAGGGGTGAGAGAGTGTTTGAATCCTGGGCATAATATACTGTGAGATGAACGGAAAAATCATATTTCCCAATGATTCATTTGGGACTCGCTACGTATGACAGTAGCCTTTTGAGGGATGAATTACTTAATAGGAAAATATGGAAATTGTGAGAATAAAATATGGAATAGAAATACTTATAAGGTGTTGAATTGATTTAATTTCTTAAAATGTATGGTATTTGATATTATTGTGATATTGGGTGTCAAATGAATTTTATGTATATGTTTGATTAGATAGGTTTATGTGATGTGATAATAAAAGATGAATGCATTGTGATAATTTTATGTGATGATGTTGATGTAGATTAATAATTGTGATGTTATAAATTTGTGATAAGTTTATGGGATTAGGTATGATTGATGATAGTGATCCTATAAATTTGTGATGAGTTTATGTATTGAATGATGATTTGTGATTAATTAATTGTGATGATATAAATTTGTGATGAGAATATTGAAGTAACTCCATAGTTGATGAAATAATGGCGATTCCAATTTGTATTCTAGATGACGGATTAATGGAGTATCATAGGCCGACGAGGGGAGAAAATAAATATTGAGAACTTGTGAAGCGGAGATTATTTTTGTCATCATATACGCAGGGCCTGACAAGCCTAGTGATTCTAGGGAAGTACAATTGAATGACTCTGATCGTGGCGGTCTGATGTTGAGTCTTAAGGCAAGATTGTTAGACCTTGGAAGTTTTCGGGTGGGGATTTCCTAGGTGACTTCGAGGTAGCATTCCAAATATCGAGAGCTATCATGCAACACACGTTTACCTCGACTGGCATGTAAATGTGTCTCGAGTTGAGTTGAGTGGATCTATGAGGACAAGGACAATTTGAATTGTCTGTCCACCAGGATGGTGGCATAGTACCAAGCCTCCTAACAAAGTACTTCAAAGTTAGAATGGTACCAAATTGTGAAGTAGAATCTAAGCTCATGCATAATATTGTACTTTTTAGGATTTTTGTTGTTGTGATTAATGTGTTTCAAAAGTGATAATAAATTAGCTTTGATGATGTAACGATATATTGACTTTACTTAGTGATTTTGAAATAATAATATGATATTGTTTTTCTTGAGTATTTTGATATATCATGGTGTGTTATGATACGGTATTATTTATTTTTTGTATGTTCTTCTTACTTATATTACACTATCAACGTGATTTCAAAACTCACATCTTTCGTTGTTTGTGTTTGATTGGTTTGGCCATGCGTTTGCAAAATTGCAGTCATTACAGGTTAATGAGACTTGAAGTTCAAATTTGGGAGGAATCCCGCTCTGATAGATGATACCAAGAATTAAGAGTTTCACTTTGTATTTTACTTATTTAATTACCAATGACTTTTTATATGATAATCTTAGTAATTAGTAAGTTTTTAGAATTAAATTAAAAAATTATAATTAAATCAAATTCATTTACATTAAAATATTTTAATTGAGGAATAAAATTTGAATTGTTCCACGTGTATTTCGAGAAACGTGATATTCTAAATTAGTTATACAAGTTTTTATTTCCTTAGAAAACCAATTTTCTTTATCCGCTACGAATTTTTCTCAAAAAATCTAGTATAAATTATTATATATGTCATTTTTGGATTTAGGGTGTCACAGTTTTCCTTCAATTATTTTATTCATTTAATTAATTAACTTAAGTATGGTATAAACATTGAGCAACTGAGTCCCTTCTTATCACATAATTCTTTTAATGGAGATCATCTTTAGTGCATAAAGTTGCTTGCAAAATGTTTTTATGTGGATTTTGCTTTTAGAACTGTGTTGTGTAGAAATTTATACCATTTTTATGTTTTAATGCAATAAGATGTTGGAATAATATATGTAATTGATTGAGAAAAGGATGGGATAAAATGTAGATGATTAAAGATGATAATGAATTGAATAAAATTAGAAGAAACCATTTCTTATATCATAATTATAGATGCTTTTATTAAATCATGATGTCAATCCTCTTCATAATAATAAATAATAATAATATAATAATAATAATAATAATATAATAATAATAATATAATATAATAATAATAATAAATAATAATAATAATAATAATAATAATAATAAATAATAATAATAATAATAATAATAATAATAATAATAATAATAATAATAATAATAATAATATAATGATAATAATATTTTATGCTTCATAGTTTGAGAAAATATTGATTGTGTGGGGAAATCAGTTCTTTATCATGCTAATTGAGTTTGTTCTCTGTGAGTGTGACTCTGTAAGGATTAAAACTCTAGTCCTTTGAACCAAACTATACCTTTTGGAGTTGGACCTTGTCTAATCTAAATACCTCTGGACCTAGGTCTCCACAATAATTTTTATAGTTCTTTAAGTTATATAAAAAATATATTTGTTATTTGAAACAAATATATAGATACATGCAATTAGCAGTTAGCTATTTATTTTTGTTAAGTTAAAAGTATTTTATATTTGTTATTTAAAACAAAAATATAGATACATGCGGTTAGCATTTAACTATTTGTTTTTGTTTTGTTATAATTTTATTCAAAAGATCTTGATTTATGTCGTTATTTATGGTAGTCTTTCTTACTCATGACTTGGAATCATATATCCATATTGAATGCACATGGTCATGTTGTAGTTGGTATATGTGAAATGAAATTATGAGTCTCAATTTTAAAACATTTTAATTTAAGTTAAAGAATATTGATATATGCAAATTATGTTTCTCTTACTTTCTAGTCTTTGTTTTTTTTTCTCTCCTCTCTTGAGATTTATTTGAATTTTTATTTATTTCGATTTTTTGTTGTTTTTACCTCTAGTTAATCTGAGCATAGGTTCCTTGTTAACTATCTGTATTTCTGTTGATTCTGTTACCTGCTATACTTATGTTATCTGTCAATCACTTAATGTCAATTCTACTGCCTTGTAATTCTAATACCTTGTATTATAGTTCATGTTACCTTAATTCGCTATACTAAGTTCACTGCTACCTTAATTCATGTTACCTTGTATTGTTCACTGCTAATTCTATCATACTTTTTGAGTTTGTTACGTGTGAGTGTGACTCTGTGAGGTTTAAAGTTATAGTCTTTTGAATCAAACTATTCGTTTGGAGTTGGACCTTATATAGTCAAGATATGTGACACCCTAAACCCCAAATAATTTTTTTTTTATTAAGATAAAGAGTATAACATAATCATAAGCATGTCACATAAATCCAAAATTTCCATCAAACATAATGGCATCGAAATCATGATATAAAACAACAAAATCCTTTTTGAAGTACACATACTTATGTTTTAAATTCAGTGCAAATATAGTCCCAACCCCATGTCACTATCAGAGCGGGAATTCCCAAAATAAAATGCTCAACATAACGTCAATACAATGCATATAAATAGAGTCTCTAAGACGTGACGGCTTCCGCCTCTCCGATGGTATTAGTCATCACCTGCAACTTACAACTCGTCTGCGTCCGTTGCAAACGCCAAACACAAACAACGAGGGGTGAGTATCGAAATTATGTAACAATATAAAATACACGAGGATAACACGCAAACAATCAAATCATCACAATCTCAAAAACAGTTAAGTGTATAATATCAACGATTTATCAAATTCATTCACAATAAGATAATCACCATGATACTATGCTCTGAAGTACTTTATACTTCATCATTTGGTACCATTCTACTCTGAAGTACTTGGTTAGGAGGCCTGATACTATGCCACTACAAGAGTGGACGGACAATTCATGAATGGCCAAGTCCTCATAGATCCCCTCAACTCAACCCGAGGCACATATACGCGACAATCGGGGTACTCTTGTGTTGCACGGTAGTTCCTGGCCTTAGGGAATAACCCACTAATCCACTTAGGAATTCCCCACTAGGTGTACCCCCAAGGTCTATCAGTCTTACCTTACAGTTCGACTATAGCCCTCCACGATCAGGCTCATTCAGTTGTACTTCCCCGAATTACTAGGCTTGTCAGACCCTCCCTATATGATGACAAAATAATCCTAACTCCAAAATCTACAACACATATCTCAAACTTACTCGATCATCACAACTCAATAAGTTTTAATTTGACTTCACAATATTCATCACTATATATCTTTATCAGTCAATCACAATAAAATCACAATATTTGGTTTACACTACTCACAATGCATCATTCAGTCTTATCAATCAAAAATAACAGATCAAACAGGTGGCATATTCAAGTGATATCACAATTTCATTCAAGCAGCAAGAACACTCCAGTACATATCATTCACACAGTAACAATCACCATAATATTCATAAAATCAGACGACATACGATCTTGATATAAATAAATTCACGGCAATTCTATAGCTTACTAAATTATATTTTAATCCTCACTATTACCATTCACATTTTAGTAGTTAATTATTATTACTCAATAGGGCTCAACTGTACGTAGTAATCCCCGAATGAACATCTGGGAATTTCGGCATTCCCGTTCATCTCACGTTATTTTATACTCATAATATCGAACCTCATCCCACCCCTTACCTTGGCTGAAGATTTTTCCCAACGAAACCGATCTTCTGATTTAACGTGTCGCGTCTTCACCAACCACCGTCTCTAACAGTCCATGAGCGAGAATAAATCAACACAACAACCAATTACAAATTAGTTACTTGCTCCAACAGGTAATTAATTAATTTATTAATAATACATTGATAATTTATCTACTATTGTAATAAAATTCAAAAATATATTTAATACCGTTAAACACACATATTACTATAATCAAATTTTATATTAACTAAGTATGATATAAGAACTACATATTGTTATACATACTTAACTTTCGGTGCCTCTTTTAGGTTTTTCTATAATCTAGAAAAGAAGTCCATACTTAAACTTAAATATTGTTACACATATTTAAGCATGACAGAAGTCCAATTTTATTACTATGATCTGATTCAGGTTTGTTTTATTTAAACTTGACATGATCAGGAAGCTTGATATTTCTTCCATGTTTAAGTATTATTTTGATACTAGGTCGTATTGCTTTTGAGAACATGGTACATATCAAAAGATATATATCAAATTCACAATCTTAAAATAATTATCAAATTCACTTTTAAAATAATTATCAAATTCACTCGTAAAATAATTATCAAATTTCACAATCCTAAAATAATTATCAAATTCACTCCTAAAATAATTATCAAATTCACTATCTCAAAATAATTATCGAATTCACATCCTAAATTAATTATCAAATTCACTATCTTAAAATATTATATTTTTCCACCAGAATTCAAAAAAATAGCATATAATACTAATCATGATAATCAGGTTGTTTTTCAGGATTTTCTTATTCAAATTGGTAGTGCCGGTGCATTTTATTCCTAGACTATAAGACCCAACTATCAAGTGGATTCACTTGCCCCCAAAATTTGGAGACAGTATTGTGTTCATAGCCTTTGTTTGGTACTCTGCTAAACATTGTTTTCAAGAAGTCCCATTCCTGATCAGTAGAGATCAGAAGTGTAGTTGCAATTTTAAGCCTCTTTTGCTCTATCTTCCATTGTGATTTTAAAATATCCCTTATTATTATTATTATTATTATTATTATTATTATTATTATTATTATTATTATTATTCCATTCTGTTAGAGCTAACTCCTAGTATCATTTTATTTATATCTATATACATATCTATTTATTTTATTTTATTTTTATTATTATTTTTTTTGTAAGTTAAATATGGTTAATATTAAATAATTTAAATCAATTACTAAAGCAAACACACATACACACCTAAAGAAATTAGAGCACATATTAACACTCATATATAAAAAAAAATAGTATCGTATCATTATACTATTTAAAATAAGATAATGAGAAATTGGGGTGTTACAAGATACCTCTTGTTATAGATCTCTACCACCATTTTTATAGTTCTTTAAGTTATATAAAAATATTGTGTATTTTTTATTTGAAACAAAAATATAGATACACGCGATTGGCATTTTAGCTAATTTTTTTTTTGTTATGTTATTAATATTGTATATTTTTTACTTGAAACAAAAATATATATACATTTGGTTAGCATTTAATATATTTTTTTTTCTGTTATATTTTTATTCAAAAGACCGTGACTTGTGTCATTATTTTGTTAGTGTTTCTTACTCATTAATTTGGATCCTACATCTATATAGAATCCACATGGTCATGTTGAAATTGGTATATGTGGAATGAACTTAGGGGTCTCGGTTGGTATATAGAACATATACCTTTAAAATTTCATTTACAATCAATGCATAACTATATCGGCGTACATATTTTATTTATAGTTTTGTCGCCAAGATAACAACATGGATTGTAGGTACTATATTTTTACGATTCATGAAGGTGATCGTTGCTATGAATCAAAGTACAAATTCTTAAAATAGTACGTTATTTTTATTAGTTATGATTTTCATATATAAACCACCTATATATTTAACTCTAAATTAATTTATTTATGCTCAAATATAATATCTCACATAGTACTTTGACAACTCCAAGTCAAGTAACTCTAGACGTGATCTAACTGAAATCAAGGAAGAGTGGTGTTAGCATGTGCTCAAACTGATAATTATATAATTTGTTATTAGGTGAGTTTCATATTGTAAACTATTATTGTATATATTTTGTGTGAATTGAGAATTATTCTAATTTGTTTTATTTTTCGTCACAATAGGGTTAAAGTTGGAAGTTGCTATTATGTTGATGATCCTGAAAATTGATGTTGCTAGAAATTAAGAGAGTATTGATGTTGATAACACATTTTGAGTTCATAGTTAGAAAATGAGAGAGTTTGATCATAAATGTATAGTAGAATTTGTGTCACATTTATGTTCTCTTATTGAAGTTGCGACGGATTTTATATATATATACTATATATATATATATATATATATATATATATATAGGGAGTCTATCAAGTGAGAACTTATAGTTATTATGAGAAACGAGAACTATTATAATAATAACCATTAGATTTAATTAATGCATAAGATTAAATTAACGTATGCGATGTATTCCCACCCAATAACTTTTGGATACTGTATGCTATAATATCTCTAAATTTATTTTGTTTCTATTTTTGTAATAACTCGAATTAAAAACTCCATAATGAAGATATTATTTTTATTTTTATTTTTATTAATCTGCATTTTTATTGTTTAGTGTAATATTATTGTAACTTTCAATTCACAATTCTTATTATTGTAATATATTATTGGCTCAAATTTCACAAATTTCAAATTTCAATCATTATAACTTAACTATTGAATATGTTATTTCGAGTTTATATAATCTAACAATTTTTAATTATTTTAAGCATTATTAATTTAGAATTAACTATTATAAACAATTTTATTAACAAATTCATTAATTTGTTTATTATTAAAAAAAACGGTGGGTGTGGCTAGTTTGAATTATGGTATTCAAAATTTTATTTTTACAAGTTCTATATTTATTTTTTGAAATTATTTTTTTAAGGAAATTGTTTGAAAATGCCAAAGTTTTTCAGATTTTCTTTTATTATTAAAAAACGATAATTGAAGATTAGTTTTTATTTTGGCAAATAATAAAAACGCAGGTTTAATAAAATTAAAATTCTTGAGTCAAAAATTTATAAAAATAAAAATCAAATCCTTAAACAATTCTATCGCATAAGTACGGGAAGAGTTTTTAATTTTTTGAATATAATATTAAGGAGTTTAATTCGAATTTATTACAAAAATAGAAAGAAAATAAATTTCGAGATATTTATATAGATAGAGTATTCAAGATTATTGGGTGGAGATACAATTAGATAATCTTTAGTGAGTAATTTAATATTATGCGTTAATTAAATTCAATGTTTATTATTAATAGTTCTCGTTTTTCATAATGTATGTGTGTGTGTTTAATTATTTATTTTTTGAATTGTAAATAGAGTTTCGAATGAACATGGATGATTTATTGAAAAATAACAAAAAATTATGATAGTGTTTATACAAAATTGGTATATGAAAAAATAACATCAATAAAAGACAACACTTTTTTAATTAAACATTCTTATCTTGTGGCTAACATATGACATTGTTTTTTTCTCTAAAATAACATCAACAACAATGTTTTTCTAAGAAAAGTAATATAAAAGCTCTATTAAAGAACACTTATGAGAGAGCTTTTCAAAAGAAAAAAATTGCTTTAAAATTCCACCTACAACAGTGTTTTTTCCAAAAAAAATGTAATTGAATGATAGCTGTAACAACGCTTTTTAAAAAAAAGTGCTATAAGTACTATTAAATCCTACTACGATAACGCTTTTTAGAAAAAAACACTATTATAATATACTATTGACAACAAGTTTTACATTTTTAAAAACTTTGTCGTATATTTTAAGAATGCTAAATACTTATAAAACTTAAAAGTATTGTTAAATACAATAAAAAAAAAAAACAACGCTGTTAAAGCCTATTTTTAATAGTGTAAAATGTTTGTAATAGTATTTTAACAACGCTATTGACATTAATTATTATGAAACTTAAAGTATTAATAACAACAAGTATTAATGTTTTTTCCAACATAAAAATATTATTACCATATTATTATTTACATGAATTTGAAATATAATATCAAATATTTTAATATTAATCATTTATTAACATTTATACTATATTTTGATGATATTTGAAACACTCTATTAACTGTTATAGATAAATTTTAAATATATTAAATAAAATATAATATTTAAATTTTTAAAGATAATACAACTTTTTATTTTTCACTAGAAAAAACACATAATAAATTATTGAGTGGTAATATTATATATATATAATATATAGTATATATATATATAATATATATATATATTAATTATGTTTTATTCTAACTTTTTTATGCCATGTAAACTGATTTGTAATTTAAAAGTTTACTGAAAAGTATTTATTTATGTTCTTCGAACCTTATTTAAATGAATTAGGATGTAATTTTTACTTACTATTGGAATAGTTATAAAAAAGAAAACGAACATACAAATTAATATAATTATCAAGTTTTTATGTTTTGGAGATGTCATTTTAATAAAAAAATACTTGACATTGTAACATCAAAAGTTAAAATTAGATGTAAAATAGTCAATAGTGTTACAGATATTAATAGTAATTTTGATTTGCGGTATCTTTTTTAAAAATAATTAGGAATTGTGTAGCAAAACTGCATGCAAAAATATTTAGACAACTAATTTGTTTATTATGTAAAATCTATATTTTTAAATAAATATTAAAGTATATTTGGATCACAATGAAAATTGTTAAACATTTTCCAAAATAATATTTGTGTACCAATAGACGAACGACATCATATATTATCAATATCAATTATTAAATGAGTATTAAAATAATATATTAACTTTGCATTAAAGTTATTTTTAAGTATAAAAAATCACATGTAGAAAACATGTTGTAGACATGTAGGTTAGAAATGGCCTTATCCATTCAAATTAGATAGTGTGTTCAACTTGTGGGTTTTGTTTTCATCATCAGAGAGCAATGTTGACGGTTTCTCTAAAAACAGCCCATAGTGGTTGGGGAAAATACTGAAATTTTCATTTTTCTGTGTCTTTACTGTCAAATACATCAAGTTTCTTTATTATAGTAATCTAAGTCGATTGTTGGTGTCGGTGTAAATGTTTTGTTTGTATGTCTTTTGCCATATTTATTTTATTTTAATCAAAATAACACATATGATATATTTTTTAATTTACCATTACTATTTTATTTTCTCTAAATAATTATTTAAAAATAAATTATAACTAAAAGTAAAATAAATTACACAAATTCAAAAAGTTATTTGACAATATTCAATATATGCAATATTAGTTAAAAAAATAAATCTATTATATATTTTTTTTAAACATGAAAAAATTTATCATTGGAATTAGAAATGAAAAATTAAATTAATAGTATTTTAGACACACTGTAATTAAATAAAAGACAAATTGTTATTTTTTTTATTAATTTTCCTTTCGAATAATATAGACTAATATTTTTTTATATTTTTCTTGAAATAAAGTTGTTAATTTTAATATAATTAATACAAATATTATTTTTTCGTCAAATTAAATATAACTAAAATCAACAATTTACTTCTGTTTGATACCATAATTCTGTAATTATTGTTAATATTATCTATGTTTGTAACACTTTATTTTCAATCGTCAATTTTTGTGTGTTTTCAAATTAAAACAAAAACAAGTATTATGCTATGTTATAACATGAGAAACTTAATAAGCAGAACTATGTTTCTTTAACAATGTACAAGTAGTTTTTGTTGCTTATATTAAAAACATAAAGATTTACATTATATTTGAGGTCATATAATCATTTAAAGGCCTCAATACGATATGAAGTTTTAAATACTTTTAATTATATAAATCATTTTTTTTTTGAATAAATTCGTCCTTAAAAAGACTCAACTGTTGATTAAAAATAAAAAGTTAATATGCATATATGAACATTCGAACCTAGGTCATGCGTGAAAAGACACATTGATCAACCACTAGACCAGTGCAATGGTTTAGCCAATATATGAACGTTATATGCATATATCCCTTCGCAAAACAATGGCAGAACCAAGAATTATAACTATTTCTCAAGTGACATTATTTTTCTATAAATAGTGTCACTTTGGACATAATTTGGACACAAAATTTGAGATATTGCCATCCATTTTTCTCACCCATTCTCATATTCTAAGTCATCTTATTCTTTTCTAATGCATGAGAAAAGAATAGGTAACATTCTTTTGTAACATACTATTGAAAGATATTATTGGTGTGATAGTGCAAATCATATCAAGGTTTTCCAAAGTACCCTGAAGGGGATTCACTAGTTATCTCATTTGCATTTGATTGGTGGGGGTGAATCGAACCTAAAGGCTAGTGTAACAACATGCTTTGGAATTTGCTACATATAATCTTCATCAACAACTTCACTATTATCCGTTGGCAGAAAAAAATAAAATTCTTTCTTACAACTTTGAAGGTGGTGTATGTTCTGAACACAAGACCGCTGGAGAAGGAAGTGGAAACATTAGCAGAAACAAGAGAAAGGCAGAAGTGGGACAATGATGACTATATATGCATGTGCCATATTCTCAATGGAATGTCTGACTCCTTGTTCGATATATATCAAAGTAGCATCTCTGCAAAGGAACTATGGGAGAAATTAGAGTCAAGATACATGCAAGAACACGCTACAAGTAGGAAGCTTCTTGTTTCTCAATTTAATAATTATAAAATGGTTGATAATAAATCAGTAATGGAACAAATGCATGAGATTGAACATATTCTTAATAACTACAAACAACATCAGATGCACATGGATGAAACTATTATTATATCTTGCATAATAGGTAAACTTTCGCCTTCGTGGAAAGATTTCAAAAAATCTATGAAATATAAGAAAGAGGACATATCTCTTGAGCAACTGGGTACACTACAAGAAAACAGACATATACCTACAGAAGCTTATAATGACAAAATTAAAAATTGTAGGTATAGACAATCTATCCCCACAGATTAATTAGTTTTTGTTGGTATAGGTGTCTTATAGCTTCAGTGACATAAATTTGTCACTAATTGTTATAGTTACACACTTAAATCTGTGGCTATAGATATCAAAATTGAAAAATATATTTTTTTTAATGGAGCCAAAATCTTAATTGTTTGTGAAAATAAAATTGTACAAAACTTTCACAATTTAAGTCAAAAAAAATTTAATGGAGGCAAAATCCTAATTTTTTAATGCACCCAATTTCAATAGAGCCAAAATCTTAATTTTTTCAATGGAGGTAAAAAAAAATAAATTGAGATAAAATCCAAATTTTTCAATGGAGCCAAAAACAAATTTTAATGTAGCCAAAATAAAAAATTAATAGAGCCAAAACCTAAATCAGTACCAAGTACCAACTAAATCCTTTCTCATCAAAACACCTAAAACTCAAAACTGTTGTCCTCTTTGACCCAATCTGAGCCCCAATCGAACCCCTAACCTCTGAGTCACGAATCCTAATCGTTGTCTTCTCCTTCTCTCCGTCAATCAACCAACTGCACTCGCCGTCGAACCAGTCGCGCCGTCGAACCCGAGCTGCACTCACCGTTCTCGCACCACTGGAAATTTCTCGAACCACCATTCTGTACTGTTTTGAACCTGTTTTGAACCTATTTTGAACCTGTTTTGAACCATTCTGTACTGTTTTGAATTTCGCACAACCTGAACCTGTGGTGAGAATGTTCTGTTATGTTATGTTCTGTTCTATTTTGAATGCTAAATAGCCCAAGTTTGTTTATATATCTTTAGCTACAAGTTGAAAATAGTGGATTGATGGTTAATCTAGCTAGCTTCATGTACTGATACTTTGAGCGCTAGATTGAGTTCTGATAAGTGACTGTTGTAGAGACTAGCCTAGAAATGTTTGTATGTATGTATAAATTGAGTTACAGAAAATTTTGTGATGAATGACATGTGAGGCATAATTACCTTTGAGCACTTAATCACATAGTAGAAAAATACCAACTATACAACCTTGCTGTTTTGATTTGTTCTAATTACAAAACTCCTAACTAAATTTATGTCAGTTCCATCAATTGGTTCCCAAAAATTGAATTGTTATTCTTGCAAGTTCATATTGGGCATAAGAAAAATGGAAGCCATACATACTAGAATGAATGAATGAATGAATCTTAAAGAGAAATTTTGAATGAAGGAGGTACAAACAAAATGTTCAAGTTGCAAGGGAAACATAGATTCGGGAATCATAACAGTTATGAAAAGACAATATCAAAACAACACAAATTAGGAAAATATCATATGATTTTGGGAACAAATTTAGAAAGTAACATCCTTGCATAAAATTCAGTGGTAGAGTAACACAATAATAATAAGCAAATCAATCCTGCACTGCAACTACATATAGAGAAATAGACAGTATGAAACTTAACTCCAAATATTCTCTAAATAATCTCTTGCATTCTTTCATGATATAATAACCTCAGCTAAGTTGTCATGATATAATAATCTCAACCAAAAAATCAATCACTAAAAAGCAATATCTGAAAAGTAGAATACTAACGAGACAATTTAAAGAGGATCGAACCAAGCTCTAGATATCATGTTAACAATTATAATTCATAGTGAAGAAGAGAGGAAAGGAAGAAGGCCACGGTTTCCATAAAATGCAAAAGTGTTCAATAATGACTTAATATAAAAGATTTAATACTAATCTCTACATATAGAGATATTATATAGACTAGAGATACTCTAATATTATAAATTAATCTTAAAACATATTTTGTAATATTAATTGTAAAGGAATTACACAATCTCAAGTAATTCTCATGTTGGGTTGAAATCCAAACACAGTTAATCCCCCATCAACAGAGATAACTTGTCAAGTGATGTAAGATGCAGCAGGCAAATAGAGGAATGTCACCAAAGATGACACTTCTTCAGGTTCTGCAATGCGCTTAAGAGGAGTTCTAGACATAATATCATCCACAAACTTTTGGTTTTGAAATAACTACAAAAAATAAAAAGAAAAGTAGGATTAATCATATAGACATCCATAGTTTGAAAAATAAATAAATTATAATTGTTGAATATTGCTAAAAAAAATTATAACTGTTGAAGCAAACACTGGTTAACATGACTTTAGTGTGTGCCTGTGTGGTTAGGTAGCAGGTTAGTATTATGCAGACATATTTAAACTGGTACTAATTTTGGGAGTCCTTCATATACATGCAATTATTCTAGTGAAGTTTAAGATGAATGTCAATTGAAAATCTCTTTATTGTATAATTATAAAGTTAGTTCAGTGGTTGTCATATACATTTTACCAATCCTAGAGGTTTGGATGAATATGTATTGTCTTATTAACTTAGTAATTTATCTTCTAAGGCTTTGATAGATAGAAAATTACATGTTCAACAAGTGGAGTTCTGGTTGCCCATGGTACTACACAATTGCTCCTTATGTTGTCTTTTGCCCATTCACAAGCCAACTTTTTTGTCAGCTGATTAATTGCAGCTGAAAATTCAATGTTTTCATTCATGTCAGCATTCTATTAATAAAATTTACATGGAATGAAAAATATGATCGTGTTGTCCCAAAAAAATATATATGTTCCTGCAAAATTTTATGTTGAATAACGTGATCTGATTAATTGACCCTTTTATGTTGAATACCATGATCTGATGTTGTTGTTGAATACCATGTTCTTCATT
This sequence comes from Cicer reticulatum, assembly GCA_002896235.1. Classification (NCBI taxonomy): domain Eukaryota; kingdom Viridiplantae; phylum Streptophyta; class Magnoliopsida; order Fabales; family Fabaceae; genus Cicer; species Cicer reticulatum. The sequence goes on from PGWS01018267.1 coordinate 25,246, forward strand.
TGAATTTTCAGATTTTTAATATTTTTTAGGACTTGCATCATCCATTTTCAGTTAATTTTTTCAAATGGCTTATAGAGAATGGATGTGTGATCCATAAAAAAAAAGTGAAGAATATATTCGAGGAGTTAATGAATTTCTTGAATTTGCTTTTCAAAATTCACAAATCAATGGAAAAATAATGTGCCCTTGTACAAAATGTGCCAATTGCCACTCTTATTCTCGCGTATGTGTTTATGAACACTTAACAGATCCACACCGTGGATTTCTTAGAGGCTATAGACATTGGATATATCATGGTGAAAAGCCTAGAACTTCAAGTAGCGCTACTAAACAAAATGTAGAAATGGAGCATGACATGGATGGATTAGTTCATGATGTATTTGGAATTCATTCTACAGAAGAGCCAATTTGTGGTGAAGGTGAAAGAATTCCCGAAGTTAGAGAAAACTCTAAATTTTACGAATTTGTAAAGGAGAATGAGCAAATGCTTTACCCAACTGTAAGAAGTATAGCAAGCTATCATTTATGGTACATTTGTATCATTTAAAATGTCTTCATGGGTGGAGTGACAAGTCATTCTCCATGTTGCTTGATTTACTAAGAGATGCTTTACCAGAAGAAATTTTTTGCCAAAATCATATTATGAAACTAAAAGATTGTTTCAGGATTAAGTTTGGGGTATGAGAAGATCCATGCTTTGTCCCAATGATTGCATATTATATTGGGATAAATATGCCAAATATGAAGTATGTCCAAAGTGTAGTACGTCAAGGTGGAAAACAACAAATGAAGACGTACAAGGTAATGGAATGGAGACTTCTGAGAGGCGAAAGAAGATACCAGCAAAGATCCTTCGATGGTTTTCCATTGAAACAAGGTTGCAAAGGTTATAATGTCCTCCAAAGTTGCAGAATCAATGAGATGGCACCATGAAAGTAGATTGAATGATGGTTCTCTTAGGCATCCAGCTGATTCCCTTGCTTGGAAGAATTTTGACGCTCCGGTATCCAACATTTTCGTTAGATCCTCGTAATGTTCGATTAGGAGTGGCTTCAAATGTTCAATCCTTTCAAGACTATGAGTATTACTCATAGCACTTGCCTGTCATTCTAATTCCTACAATCTTCTCCTTGGATGTGCATGAAACAACCATACTTCATGTTATCACTATTAATTCCGGGTCCAAAAGGTCCTGGAAATAACATTGACATTTATCTGCAACCTTTAGTACAACAGTTGCAAGAGTTATAGGATGATGGAATTGAAATATTTGATGCCTATAAGAAAGAGACATTTCAACTTCGTGCAACAATGATGTGGACTATTAATGACTTTCCAGCATATGCTAACTTGTCTGGATGGAGTACTAAAGGTCAATATGCATGTCCATGTTGTGGTATTGAAACTACTGGCAGTGGTTACGTCATGGTAAAAAATTTTGCTACATGGGTCATCGCGTTGGTTATCTCCCAAACATAAGTGGAGATTGAATATTAGGGATTTTGATGGAACACGAGAGCTAAGGATCCCCTCTAAAAGACTTGATGGGACTGATATTTTAAGACAAATAGACGAATGTAGAGAAAAAGGTCTAGCAAATGGAGCACAACCTTGGCAAAAAGAAGTAGCATTTTCTTCACATTGCCTTATTGGCAATACAATGTATTGCATCATAATCTTGATGTGATGCACATTGAAAAGAACGTATGTGACAACATTATTGGTACATTGTTAAACCAAGAGGGAAAAATCCAAAGATAATTTAATAAGGCACGAGCTGAATCTTGTAGATATGGGCATAAGAAGTATGCTCCATCCTCAACCAAGTCCTAATATAAACTACAACGCGTTTGCCTAGAGCATGCTATCAAATGACTAACAAAGAAAAGGAATCTTTCCTAAGCATTCTCAAGAATGTAAAAAACTCCAGATGAATGCTCATCAAACATCCCACGTTGTGTGCATGTCAAGCAACACAAAGATGTTTGGATTAAAAAGTTACGATTGTCATGTTTTGATGCAAGAGCTTCTTCCTGTAGCATTATGGGGGTTCATTGCCAGATAAAGTCACTTCAGTGTTAGTTGATCTTTGCAATTTCTTCAAGCAAATTTGTATCTAAGGTACTTAATGTGGAATTTCTATCACAATTGGAAGTCTCAAATAGTTATCAACTTTGTAGTTGGAAACATTTCTTCCTCCTTCATTTTTTATTGTTATGAATGCATTTGGTAATTCATTTGGCACACGAAGCCCAAGTTGTTGGACCGGTACAATATCGATGGATGTCCGATTGAGAGGTATGTATGTTTATAAAAATTGGTTAATTAAAAGTGTTAAACAAGTTTTTTTGGATGTTGAGAACATAGATATATTAAATTTTTTCTTCACTTTCAGGTTTCTTCTTACTCTTAAGTCTTTGTACGTAATAGAGCCCATCCAGAAGGATCAATTGCAGAGGGATTTTTTTGGCCAATGAATGTTTGAATGTTTTGTTCGCAATATCTATCTGGGGTAGAAACTAGGTTCAATAGACCTACAGAAATGACGATGAAGTCTCTGGAAGGCCATTAGGGATAAAGAAACAACAAAAGTTACGATTAGGGAAGAGGAAGAAAGTGAGTAGAACTAACTTGACAAGAAAGAGTTAGCACAGGCACATAGATATGTGCTTTCTAATTGTGATGCAGTTGCTCCATTTATAGAGTAAGTGACATATCATATTTCAATTTATACAATTGAAATTTTTATTACATTTTTTTTAACTCTATTACTGTTACTTTTGAAGTTGTTGATGTTGATAATATGGATGATGATGAAGATGATGAGGAAGACGAATGAAGTGTGTTCTAGTTGTGCATGATTTTATACATTATCTTTTCTTATACTTTAGATTTGTCTATGTTTTTCTATATACTTTTAGATTTGTCTATGTTTTTTGAATTTTGTCCAAGTTATCATTTATAATTTTGTGTTAGAGAAGCATGGCTCGAAGAAGAAAGTTAAATATTCGAAATCGAGCAAATGATAATGAAGGAATTCAGTCTACTTCTAATAATACAAACTCACCAATGTAGAAGGAAGTATGTTGCAGAAACTCGTTCTAGTCCTTGTCATGTAGAAGGTGTCATACATGAGTCGGTAGAATCCACTTCAATTCCCTCTGATATAGAAGTTGAAGAAGAACAAATTGGAAAAAGGTATTAATTATATATTCTTTTGTTTGAAGTTTTTATTTAATTTGTTTTTATATGACTTATATGCACACATAAGTGTTTATTGTCTCTTTTGTTTTTGTTTGTAGAAGTAGAGCTAAACGGGCTAGAGGTCCTACAAAAATGTTAGATGTATGGGAAATGGAAGATGGTGATTTAATAATCGTTAATTTGGACAATATGGTTGATCCATTGGTGAGGAAGGGACAACTCTAACTCGTTTCATTGGTACGTAGCTAGAAGGTATCAATATGCTCCTATCGACTACAAGTCATGGAAGTCATCCAAATGATTACAAAGAGAAATGTTGAAATTAATAGAGGTATTATGATATCATTTAAACTAATATAACATATTTTTTTAAGCAGTCGATTGAGATGTACAATTAACATGTTTTAGTTTTGTGCTCTAGACATGTTTGATGTACAATGACGATGTTAGGAATATTTGATGGATTAACACATTATATCATACTTATAGTTTAAAGATATATAATGTTAGCACACCAAACTACATCATAACATGTTGATAACTGTAAGAATACATTTACTAATATAACATGTTTCTTCACATCTCTTATTGTGTAGAGTAATTTTGCGTTTGTTCCTCCAATAAATGACTTACAAGGAAAATGTTAAAATCTAGCTGAATGAGAAATGGAGGCAATGGAGGGTGATCTAAAGTCAATGGCATATGACCTACTTAATAGAAGAAGAAGTTGCATCTCTTGTACCAGATGATAGGGTTGACCCAAATCAAATATCGTGGTTTGGTTCAATCATTGGTTTTCTGATGAGGACAGAAGTCGTATAATATTATGAGTAATATATAAAAGAGTTATTATTTAGACTAATCATTTTAATATCAATTGCAGAAATAAGTAAAATTAATAGGAAAAATCGTGCTAAGTTTGAAGATGTTTCATTGTATGGGTTCAAAAAGTCTCCCAAGTTTATTGATGAGAAGGTTTATTTCTATTTCTATTTCTATTTTTATGGCTTTAATTTAAATTAAAAATGAAATGCATTTAACTTATTTATTTGGTTGTAGATAAAAAAGGGAAAAGGGGTATTGCCTGGACGTAAAGAGATTTACATTGATACCCGCACTCGTAAAGATGGAACAATTGTCAATGAAAAGGCTGCAAGATTGATTGTAAGTTTTGATAATAATTAAACGGTACCAATATATAAAATGTGTATAAATTAAGTTTGATAAAGTGCTGAATTTTATTTTCAAATGTATGATGATTGTATTGGGTTTTTACTTGACTTTTTAGGAGATTTTGTATTTGTTAGCCTATATGCAATGTTGAAGTTTTTTAATTGGATCTTATTGTAGTACTACATGCTTTGAATGTCAATTTCAATTTGGTATTTTCAATCATTAATAATTTTTATTTTATTTTTTAGGAAGAACTAAAAAAACATAATAATGAGGCTGGAACTTCTCAATCAACCCAAGACACACAAGGTTCTATGTCTTGGAAGGATGACATATTTTATCAAATACAAGGACCTGATAAAAACGGACGTGTGCGATGTATGGGCAAGATTCCTCATTCTAAAAAATCGAAGGTTTGTGCATCTGAAAATGAAGAGTTGCGCGAAAGAGTTAAGAATATGGAAAACTTGTTAGCAAATATGATGACTTTAATTCAAAATCGATTTTCTGGAGCAGATGTTAATGATATAATACAAGCTGCAAGACAGGTATATCATAAGTTATTAATCTTATCCAACTAACTTCATAAGTTCCATAATCGTATTTTTCATAAGTAATATTTTCTATTTTTTGTGATAGGTTCCTGATTTTACTAGTGCTCAAAACCATTTGAATTCACTTAGTCCAAACAACAACGAAAATAATGAAAATGGTAATTAGATAGTATTAGTTAATTTTAATTAAAATCATTAACATTTTCTCTATTTTGTTAGTAATATTTTTATGTGGAATCGTGTATTTATTCATTTGTTATTTTATTGATTGTAGGTGAAGATTAAAAGCTAATTTGTTGTTGAAGATGGAATATTGGCAATTTAGTGGACTAAATTTCTTAATTTTTTTTGAGATTGTTATGTATGACACAAGATGTCTATTTTAAATGTTAGTAAGACGTTTTCCACTACTAAGTAAAAATTCACTACAATGCACTATGGTGAACATTGTTTAACTATTGTGTTATCGTTGTAAGACTTTTATCTTAATTTTTAATATATACGATGAACACCT
>PGWS01018268.1:0-17276 GCA_002896235.1 Cicer reticulatum
TTTTTTTATATTTTTCTTGAAATAAAGTTGTTAATTTTAATATAATTAATACAAAATATTATTTTTTCGTCAAATTAAATATAACTAAAATCAACAATTTACATTCTGTTTGATACCATAATTCTGTAATTATTGTTAATATTATCTATGTTTGTAACACTTTATTTTCAATCGTCAATTTTTGTGTGTTTCAAATTAAAACAAAAAACAAGTATTATGCTATGTTATAACATGAGAAACTTAATAAGCAGAACTATGTTTCTTTAACAATGTACAAGTAGTTTTTGTTGCTTATTTTAAAAACATAAAGATTTACATTATATTTGAGGTCATATAATCATTTAAAGGCCTCAATACGATATGAAGTTTTAAATACTTTTAATTATATAAATCATTTTTTTTTGAATAAATTCGTCCTCGAAAAGACTCAACTGTTGATTAAAAATAAAAAGTTAATATGCATATATGAACATTCGAACCTAGGTCATGCGTGAAAAGACACATTGATCAACCACCAGACCAGTGCAATGGTTTAGCCAATATATGAACGTTATAAGCATATATCCCTTCGCAAAACAATGGCAGAACCAAGAATTATAACTATTTCTCAAGTGACATTATTTTTCTATAAATAGTGTCACTTTGGACATAATTTGGACACAAAATTTGAGATATTGCCATCCATTTTTCTCACCCATTCTCATATTCTAAGTCATCTTATTCTTTTCTAATGCATGAGAAAAGAATAGGTAACATTCTTTTGTAACATACTATTGAAAGATATTATTGGTGTGATAGTGCAAATCATATCAAGGTTTTCCAAAGTACCCTGAAGGGGATTCACTAGTTATCTCATTTGCATTTGATTGGTGGGGGTGAATCGAACCTAAAGGCTAGTGTAACAACATGCTTTGGAATTTGCTACATATAATCTTCATCAACAACTTCACTATTATCCGTTGGCAGAAAAAAATAAAATTCTTTCTTACAACTTTGAAGGTGGTGTTGTTCTGACCACAAGACCGCTGGAGAAGGAAGTGAAACATTAGCAGAAACAAGAGAAAGGCAGAAGTGGGACAATGATACTAACTATATATGCAGTGCATATTCTCAAATGGATGTCTGACTCTTGTATCGATACTATATCAAAGTAGCATCTCTGCAAAGGAACTATGGGAGCAATTAGAGGAGTCAAGATACATGCAAGAACACGCTACAAGTAGGAAGCTTCTTGTTCTCAATTTAATAATTATAAATGGTTGATAATAATTTCAGTAATGGAACAATGCATGAGATTGAACATATTCTTAATACTACAAACAACATCTAGATGCACATGACGATGGAACTATTATTATATCTTGCATAAATAGGTAAACTTTCGCCTTCGTGGAAAGGATTTCAAAATCTATGATATAAGAAAGAGGACATACTCTTGAGCAACTGGGTACACTAACACAGAAAACAGACATATACCTAACAGAAGCTATAATGACAAAATTAAAAAATTGTAGGTAATAGACAATCTATCCCCACAGTAATTAGTTGTTGGTATAGGTGTCTTATAGCTTTCTGACATAAATTTGTCACAATTGGTTATAGTTACAACTTTAAATCTGTGGCTATAGATATCAAAAATTGAAAAATATATTTTTTTTAATGGAGCCAAAATCTTAATTGTTTGTGAAAATAAATTGTACAAAACTTTCACAATTTAAGTCAAAAAAAATTATGGAGGCAAAATCCTAATTTTTTTAATGCACCAATTTCAAATAGAGCCAAAATATTAATTTCAATGGAGGTAAAAAAAATTAATTGAGATAAAATCCAAATTCTTTTCAATGAGCCAAAAAACAATTTTAATGTAGCAAAATAAAATTAATGAGCAAAAACTAAATCAGTACCAATTACCAACTAAAATCTTTTCTCAATCAAAACACCTTAACTCAAAACTGTGTTGTCCTCTTTGAACCAATCGAGCCCCAATCGAACCCCTAACCTCTGAGTCACGAATCCTAATCGTTGTCTTCTCCTTCTCTCCGTCAATCAACCAACTGCACTCGCCGTCGAACCAGTCGCGACCCGTCGAACCCGAGCTGCACTCACCGTTCTCGCACCACTGGAAATTTTCTCGAACCACCATTCTGTACTGTTTTGACCTGTTTTGAACCTATTTTGACCTGTTTTGACCATTCTGTACTGTTTTGAATTTCGCACAACCTGAACCTGTCGGTGAGAATGTTCTGTTATGTTATGTTCTGTTCTATTTGAATGCTAAATAGCCCAAGTTTGTTTATAATCTTTAGCTACAAGTTGAAAATAGTGGATTGATGGTTAATCTAGCTAGCTTCATGTACTGATACTTTGAGCGCAGATTGAGTTCTGATAAGTGACTGTTGTAGAGACTAGCCTAGAAATGTTTGTATGTATGTATAATTGAGTTACAAGAAATTTTGTGATGAATGACATGTGAGCATAATTACCACTTTGAGCACTTAATTCACATAGTAGAAAAATCCAAACTATACAACCTTGGTGTTTTGATTTGTTCTAATTACAAACTCCTAACTAAATTTTATGTCAGTTCCTCAATTGGTTCCCAAAAATTGAATTGTTATTCTTGCAAGTTCATATTGGGCATAAGAAAATGGAAGCCATACATACTAGAATGAATGAATGAATGAATCTTAAAGAGAAATTTTGAATGAATGAGGTACAAACAAAATGTTCAAGTTGCAAGGGAACATAGATTTCGGGAATCATAAACAGTTATGAAAAGACAATATCAAACAACACAAATAGGAAAATATCATATGATTTTGGGAACAAATTTAGAAAGTAACATCCTTGCATAATTCAGTGGTAGTAACAATTAATAATAAGCAAATCAATCCTGCACTGCAACTACATATAGAGAATAACAGTATGAAACTTAACTCCAAATATCTCTAAATAATCCTTAGCATCTTTCATGATATAATAACCTCAGCTAGTTGTCATGAAATATAATAATCTCAACCAAAAAATCACATCACTAAAAAGCCAATATCTGAAAGTAGATACAACGAGGGACCAATAAAGAGGATCGAACCAAGCTCTAGATATCATGTTAACAATTATAATTCATAGTGAAGAAGAGAGGAAAGGAAGAAGCCACGGTTCCATAAAATGCAAAAGTGTTCAATAATGACTTATATAAAGATTAATACAAATCTCACATAAGATATTATATATAGACTAGAGATACATCTAATATTATAAATTAATCATTTAAACATATTTTTGTAATATTAATAGTAAAGAATTACACCAATCTCAAGTAATTCTCATGTTGGGTTGAAATCCAAACACAGTTAATCCCACAACAAGAGATAACTTGTCGTGATGTAAAGCGCAGCAGGCAAATAAGGAATGTCACCAAAGAGACACTTCTCAGTTCTGCATGCGCTTAAGAGGAGTTCTAGAATAATATCCACCACAAACTTTTGGTTTTGAATAACTACAAAAAAATAAAAAGTAAAAAGTTGGATTAATCATATAGACATCCATAGTTTAAAAAATAAATAAATTATAATGTTGAATATTGCTAAAAAAAATTATAATGTTGAAGCAAAACACTGGTTAACATGACTTAGTGTGTGCCTGTGTGGTTAGTAGCAGGTTAGTATTATGCAGACATATTTAAACTGGTACTAATTTTGGGAGTCCTCATAATGCCAATACAGCAATTATCTAGTGAATTTAAGATGAATGTCAATTGAAAATCTCTTTATTGTATAATTATAAAGTTTAGTTCAGTGGTTGTCATATACATTTACCAATCCTAGAGGGTTGGATGAATATGTAATGTCTTATTAACTTAGTAATTTATCTTCTAAGGCTTATTGGATAGATAGAAATTATTATCATGGTACACCAAGTGGCAATTTCCTAGTTCTTGTGGTTCCCTGCTTCCATAGGGTACTACACAGATTGCGCTCCTATGTTGTCTTAATTGCCCAATTCACAAAGCCATATTTTGTGTCACGCTGAATTAATTGCGTGCTGAAAAGTTCATGTTTTCAGTCATGTCAGCATTCTATTATAAAATTTACATGGAATGAATAAATATGATCTGCTTGTCCCAAAAAAAATATATATGTTCCTGCGAAATTTATGTTGAAATAACGTGATCTGATTAATTGACCCTTTTATGTTGAACCATGATCTGATGTTGTTGTTGAATACCGTGTTCGTCCATTTGAATTTTCAGATTTTTAATTTTTTTAGGACTGTGCTCATCCATTTTCAGTTAATTTTTTCAAAATGGGCTTATGAATAGTTGATCCATAAAAAAAAAAGTGAAGAATATATTCGGGAGTTAATGGAATATTTCTTGAATTTGCTTTCAAAATTCACAAATCAATGGAAAAATAATGTTGCCTTGTACAAAATGTGCCAATTGCCATCTTATTCCGCGTATGGTTTATGAAACACTTAACAGATCCACACGTGGATGTTCTTAGAGGCTATAACATTGGATATATCATGGTGAAAAGGCCTAGAACTTCCAGTAGCGCTACTAAACAAATGTAGAAGGAGCATGACATGGATGATTAAGTTCAATGATGTATTTGGAATTCATTCTAACAGAAGAGCCAATTTGTGGTGAAGGTGAAAGAATTCCCAAGTAGAGAAAACTCTAATTTTACGAATTGTAAAGAGAATGAGCAAATGCTTTACCCCAACTGTAAGAAGTATAGCAAGCCGATCATTTATGGTACATTTGTATCATTTAATGTCTTCATGGGTGGAGTACAGTCATTCTCCATGTTGCTTGATTTACTAAGGATGCTTACCAAGAAGAAATTTTTGCCAAAATCAATTATCTACTTAAAAAGAGCATCGCTGTAATCCAAGGATTAAGCGATATTATGGGGTTATGGAGAAGATATCGACATGCTGGTCTAGTCTCAACCCATGATTGCATATTATATGTGGATAGATGTGCCAAAAATCAAGCTATGTACCAAGTGTATACCGTCAAGGTGGAAAACAACAAATGAAGACGTACACAGGTAATGGAATGGAGACTTCTGAGAGGCGAAAGAAGATACCAGCAAAGATCCTTCGATGGTTTCCATTGAAACCAGGTTGCAAAGGTTATACATGTCCTCCAAAGTGCAGAATCAATGAGATGCACCATGAAGTAGATTGAATATGGTCTCTTAGGCATCCAGCTGATCCCTTGCTTGGAAGATTTTGACGGCTCGGTATCCAACATTTTTCGTTAGATTCCTCGTAATGTTCGATTAGGAGTGGCTTCAAATGTTCAATCCTTTCAAGACATGAGTATTACTCATAGCACTTGGCCTGTCATCTATCCTTACAATCTTCCTCCTTGGATGTGCATGAAAACAACCATACTTCATGTTATCACTATTAATTCCGGGTCCAAAAGGTCCTGGAAATAACATTGACATTTATCTGCAACCTTTAGTACAACAGTTGCAAAGAGTTATAGGATGATGGAATTGAAATATTTGATGCCTATAGAAGAGACATTCAACTTCGGTGCAACAATGATGTGACTATTAATGACTTCCAGCATATGCACTTGTCTGGATGGAGTACTAAAGGTCAATATGCATGTCCATGTTGTGGTATTTGAAACTACCTGGCAGTGGTTACGTCATGGTAAAAAATTTTGCTACATGGGTCATCGTCGTTGGTTATCTCCCAAACATAAGTGAGATTGAATATTAGGGATTTTGATGGAAACGAGGCTAAGGATCCCTCCTAAAAGACTGATGGGACTGATATTTTAACAAATAGACGAATGTAGAGAAAAGGTCTAGCAAATGGGAGCACAACCTTGGCCAAAAAGAAGGCATTTTCTTCACATTGCTTATTGGCAATACAATGATTGCATCATAATCTTGATGTGAGCACATTGAAAAAGAACGTATGGACAACATTATTGGTAACATTGGTAAACCAAGATGGAAATCCAAAGATAATTAGAAGCCGAGCTGATCTGTAGATATGGGCATTTAGAAGTATGCTCCATCCTAAACCAAGTCCTAAATATAATACACGCGTTTGCGCAGAGCATGCTATCAAATGACTAACAAAGAAAAGGAATCCTTTCCTAAGCATCTCAAGAATGTAAAAATCCGAGATGAATGGCCATCAAACATCCCACGTTGTGTGGCATGTCTCAAGCAACACAAGATGTTTGGATTAAAAGTTACGATTGTCATGTTTGATGCAAGAGCTTCTTCCTGTAGCATTATGGGGTTCCATTGCCAATAAAGTCACTTCAGTGTTAGTTGATCTTTAGCAATTTCTTCAAGCAAATTTGTTCTTAAGGTACTTAATGTGGAATTTCTATCACAATTGGAGTCTCAAATAGTTAATCACACTTTGTAGTTGGGAAACAATTTTCCTCCTTCATTTTTATTGTATGATGCATTTGGTAATTCATTTGGCACACGAAGGCCCAAGTTGTTGGACCGGTACAATATCGATGGATGTATCCGATGAGATATGTATAACCCGAAAATGGTTTAATTAATATCATTAAACAAATCTCGTGTCATTACTCAGAATATATCTAAATCTTTTCGACTTTCAGGGGTCCCACTCTTAAGTCCGCGCTCGTAATATGATCACCTCCGATTGATCAATTGCTCTAGATGTTATGAGATAATGGATGATGGTGATTTAAATAATCGCAATATCTATTCGTGGTAGAACATAGGTTGCAATCGAAACCTAGACAGAAATTTGGATGAAGTCTCTGGAAGGAAATCGCGATAAAGAAACAACTCGTTTCATTGTACGCCTAGGGAAGAGGAAGAATTCTGATGTAGAACTAAACTTGACAATTGAGAGAGATCATAGCACGGCACATAGATATGTGCTTTCTAGATTGTGATGCAGTTTGCTACATATATAGAGCAAGATGACCTGGATAGATCAAATAGATACTATTTACTGCGATTACATTCATAACACATTACTGTTACTTTTTTGAAGTTGTTGATGTTGTAATATATGATTGAATCTATGATGTGATAAAGAAGACGCACTGAAGTGTGTTCGATGTGCATGATTTTACACATTAATCTTTTTCTTATACTTTTAGATTTGTCTATGTTTTCTCAGATACTTTTAGATTTGTCTATGTACTTGTACCATCGGATGATCATTTATAAGTTGTGTTAGAAGACAGCAATGGCTCGAAGAAGGAAAGTTAACGAAATCGAGCAAATATAATTAAAGGAATTCATAACGACTAATACAAGCTATACACGAAGTAATGTGCAGAAACTCACTATAATACACAACTAGAACTACATCATAATGAGTCATGCATCTCACTTAAAAACATCTCTTATTGTGTAGAGAACCAATTTGACTAATATAACATATATATCTTTCTTTGAACATCTCTTATATCGTGCTAAAATTCTGACTTATATGCACACATAGTGTCTACCATGTCCTGCTGTCTTCCTCCAATAATTAGACTTAAAAAAGCTAGAGATCCGACAAAATATGTTAGATGTATGGAAATGGAAGATGGTGATTTAATAATCGTTAATTTGGACAAATATGGTGATCCATATAGGTGAGGAAGGGACAACTCTAACTCGGTTTCATTGGTTAGCGTAGCTAGAAGGTATCAATATGCTCCTTATCGACTACAAGTCATGGAAAATCATGCCAAATGTTACAAGAAGAATGTTGAAATTAATAGTGTTTATGATTATTCATTAACTAATTAACATATTTTTTTAGACGCGATTGAGATGTACATTAAACTTTTTAGTTTTTGTGCTCTAACATGTTTGATGTACAATGACGATTGTTAGGAATATTTGATGGATTAAACACTATAATCATACTTATAGTTGTAAGAATATAATGTTTTAGCACACTCAAACTACATCATAACATGTGATAACTGTAAGAATACATTTAACTAATATAACATGTTTCTCAACATCTCTTATGTGTGTTAGAGTAATTTGAGTTTGTTCCTCCAATAAATGACTTAACAAGAAAATGTTAAAATCTGAGCTGAATGAGAAATGGAGGCAATGGTAAGGGTGATCTAAAAGTCAATGGCATATGACCCTACTAAATAGAAGAAGAAGTTGATCTCTTGTACCAGATGATAGGGTTGACCCAAATCAATAACGTGGTTTGGTTCATCATTGGTTTTCTGATAAAGGACAAGTAAGTCGTATATATTATGAGTAATATATAAAAGAGTTTATATTTAGACTATATTTTATATCAATTGCAGAAAATAAGTAAGAATTAATTGAGAATCGTGCAAAGTTTGAAGATGTATTGTATGGGTTTCAAAAGTCTCCCAAAGTTTATTGATGAGAGGTTTATTCTTATTTCTATTTCTATTTTATGCTTTAATTAAATTAAAAATGAAATGCATTAACTTATTTATTTGGTGTAGATAAAAAGGGCAAGGGGTATTCTGACGTAAAGAGATTTTACATTGATACCCGCACTCGTAAAGATGGCAACAATTGTCAATGGAAAGCTGCACAGATTGATTGTAATTTTGATAATAATAAACGGTACCAATATATAAAATGTGTATAAATTAAGTTTGACAAGTGCTGAATTTTATTTTCAATGTATGATCGATTGTATGCGGGTTTTTACTTGACCTTTAAGGAGATTTTGTATTTGTTAGCCTATATGCAATGTTGAAGTTTTTTAATTGGATCTTATTGTAGTACTACATGTTTAAATGTCATTTCAATTTGGTATTTTCAATCATATAAATTTTATTTTATTTTTTTAGGAGAACTAAAAAACATAATAATGAGTCTGAACTTCTCATAACCCAAGACACACAAGTTCTATGTCTTGGAAAGGATGACATATTTTAATCAAGTACAAGACCTGATAAAACGGACGTTGCGATGTATGGGCAAGGATTCTTCATTCTAAAAAGATCGAAGGTTGTGCATCTGAAAATGAAGAGTTTGCGCGAAAGAGTTAAGAATATGGAAAACATGGTAGCAATGTGATGACTTTTAATTCAAAATCGATTTTCTGGGACAGATGTAATGATATATACAAGCTGCAGAACAGGTATATCTAAGTTATTAATCTTATCCAACTAACTTTATAAGTTCCATAATGTATTTTCATAAGTAATATTTTCTATTTTTTGTGATAGGTTCCTGATGCTACTATGCCAAAACCATTTGAATTCACTTAGTCCAAACAACAATAAAATAATGAAAATTGGTAATTTATAGTATTAGTTAATTTTAATTAAAATCATTAAATTTCTCTATTTATATTAGTAATATTTTATGTGGAATCGTGTATTTATTCATTTGTTATTTTATTGATGTAGGTGAAGATTAAAGCTAATTGTTGTTGAAGATGGAATATTGGCAATTTTAGTGACTAATTTCTTAATGTTTTTTGAGATTGTTATGTATGACACCAAGATGTCTATTTTTAAATGTTAGTAAGACGTTTTCCACTACTAAGTAAAATTCACTACAGTGCCTATGGTGACATTGTTTTTAACTATTGTTTATCGTTGTAGACTTTTATGTAATTTTATATATACGATGAACACCTTTTATTTTATTTTGAGTCTTTAGATTTATATATTTTCTGTTATTTTATATTTGGTTTAATTTTATAAAATTATTTTTATTATATATAATTTTGTGATAACAAAAATATATTTATAATTAAATTAATTACTCTTAAAACCTATACCAACAAGAAAAAAGTTGTCACTTAATGTATAGCAACAGAATCAAAACCGTAGGTATAATTTTTAAAATTATGGCTAGTATATCCAACAATGAAAATCTGTAGGTAAATCAATGTTACCGCAACGGAAAAAACTTTTGTCACTATACCTATACCACGGCGATAATCCGTAGGTATTGGGCAATTATATACCACGACAAAAAATCCTTGTCGGTATAGGTAATTTTGGATATCCTTACGTTTTATTACGTTTACCTACAGAATTTTCACCGTCACTAAACGTAAAATTTCTTGTAGTGGTAGTCACCTTCAGTTTAGAAGAAAGTGCCGTAAACAAAGAGGATACTAAAACCAATATTTTCTCATGAATTGAAGACATATTGCCTCCTTGATCATGATTTTGTATAATCTCCAAACATACAATGTATATGCATTATTTGATTGATCTAATGATTTGAATTAAGAAACATTTCAGGCAAATAAACGAACACTACACACTTGGGACAAAACTTGGAACTCAAGCAAGCAAACACAAAGATGGGATGATGTCCTACAAGGCTTGAAGACTGATGTACAAGAGTGTCTAGTATTAATAGGGACAATTAGGTAGACTTAATCATAATGAGTTCTCATATAGTATTTGCCAATGAATCATAAAATAAGTTTTAATCAATCAAGTAATTAAATCAATTAAGCAATCGATTGTTTGACTCACAGAATAAAGGTTTCACTAGTTAACGATTGGGAAATCGATTAATTAAATGTTTTATCAAAACCTGTTCTGTATTTAACAAATCAATTGGACAATCGATTTGCACATCATTGAGTAATCGATTTTGTGATTCACAGAACCAAGCTCATACTAAGTCAATCGCAATTGGCAAACGATTATGAAATACTTTTTATCAGACATGTGTTATGTGATCAACGAAATCGATTGGACAATCAATTGAAATAAGTTTCTTGTTGCAAGTTATCCACTAATCGATTAGATAATCGATGATAGATGTTTCTGAGTTGCAAGCTTGCATCATCGATTAGGTAATCGATTTGAAGAATGAACTGGTTAATCATTATCAGACATATTGCATAATCGATTAGGCACATCATTTCAACTAAACAGCTATAGCTATTGTAACAAGCCAAATCGATTGGAGTAAAACAACTTAGTCACTGTACAGCCAAGTCGATTGACAATCGATTGGAGTAAATTTTATCACTGTGACCAGCCAAGTCGATAACGAATCGATTGAAGTAAAATGTCTGAGTTAACAGGGAGCATTTAGCCCATTGCCAAAGCGATTATGTTAATAAATGAATCGAATGAGTAATCGATTGTTTTGATCTCGTTGTTTGAACAAAACAAGTATAATCGATTAGTCAATCGATTCTGATACAAATTGAGTATCAGTCTCTGATAATTGCATTAAAAGACTCGATTAGGAAATCGATTAGTTCTTATATTTTCAAGATTCAAGAAAAACAAGACACTCGCTAATCGATTAGGTAATCGATTAAGCTGGTATTCAAACTTTAATAAAAATCGATTACGAAATCGATTTATATGATGTTTTTTTGAAAATATAATAAATTAAATCAATCACAATTTTTTCTATCAACATAACACTTTTTCAAAAACACAGAAAACTGAAAACACCTTGAGAGAAAAATTGTTACAACACAAATACTCATTGGCAAATACTTTTGTGTGAGGATCTTACATTGTGATTGAGTCAATTTTCTTAGTCTTCTTAATTCTTGTGAAAGAACAATTTCTGTAATTGAAGTTTGGAAATCCAGTATGGTACACTAGTGGTTATCTCTTTAGGAGCTTTGTGTGTCATCTAAAAGGAACCTCACTTGATCTGCTAGAGTTTGACGAGTAACTCTTAGGGATAGGTTCGGTATTGTGATAGAAGTGGTTGTGAGTTGGATGGAAAGGCTGTGACGCTGGAAAGTCTGTAAAAATATTCCTCAAATCATTTAAGTTTGAAAGGCTAAATCTGTATGTAGTTTCAGGACTGGTGTAGGTTATCAACTGATAGCCAACCAGTATGAAATCTCCTGGGTGCACTATTTCCTCTCTCTCTTACTTTTTACTATATGATCTTGCTGTGATTGTGAACTTCCGCTTTGAATAAACTGTTTGAGATTCTTTTTATTGTATTAAATAGGAATTAATATTAAACAAGTTGGTTCTGTATTAATTCATTCACTTAGGAAATGAATTAGATATAATTTTTCGATAATATTTTAATAATAATTTCCTAAGGATAGAAGTCATATATCAGACAATTGGTCATCCAAGAAGCCTGATCTTTTTAGACTATAGTTACTCAAAAATAGTAAATGACTACTCTATTGACGTTTCTGGGTGAAGAGGAGCAAGTCTTTAACTAGACCCCCTACTTTTTATATGGGTTAGCCTACATGTTAGCTTGTGAAGAGAGGAAGCATCATTCTTATCTAGAACGCATAGTGGCGCAATTGACATCTTAGAGGTCAGTGGATATGTTCCTATGTGCCTAAACTTACAGGCTTGAGGGATCATCGATCATCCATGCAAGACCAGAGCTGAATGGCTCTGAGTGAATAAAAAAGAAAGTTGGCTATAATGCAAAGGCCAAGAATATAATAACCTCTGCTTTGAGTGCTGATGAATTTTTCAGGGTGTCAAACTGCAAAACTGCAAAGGAAATGTGGGATACACTTCAGGAAACTCATGAAGGCACAACAAATGTCAAAAGGGCCAGAACAAATACTCTAATGCATGAGTATGAACTTTTCAACATGAAGAAGGATGAGTCAATCAATGACTTGCAGACAAGGTTCACTCATATCATCAACAATCTACATGCTCTAGGAAAAATTATGGACAATGAGCAACAAATAGGAAAAGTAATGAGGTGCTTGACAAGAGAATGGCAACCCAAGATCACTGCCATTGCTGAATCAAAGGACCTTGCAAACATGACTATTGCCACACTATTTGGAAAGCTCAGGGAGCATGAGATGGAACTGCACAGATTAGATGAGTCAGAACAATCTAATAGGAAAAGAAAAGGACTTTCACTGAAGGCTCAAACTCACAAAGTGAAATCTGAACCAGATACCGATGATTCAGAAAGTGAATCTGATGAAGAGCCTGAGATAGGTATGTTGGTCAGAAAATTCAAGAAGTTTCTGAAAAAGAAAGGAAACCAATCAAGAAAACCACCAAATTCAAAGACAAAAAGCTTCAGCAAGAGTGATACAAATGATAGCAAAGTGATCACTTGCTATGAATGTGGGAAAACAGGTCACATAAAATCTGAGTGCTTTAAACTGCAAAACAGAAACAAGCTTGTGAAGGCTAAAAGCAAGGATCAACAACCTTTAGCAAAGAGAGCCTACATAGCTTGGAATGACAATGATGAAGAATCATCTGAAGATTCAGAAGATGAAGAAGCTAACTTGTGTCTCATGGCCAACACAGATTTAGATTCTCATAGTGAAGTAAGTACTACCTCTAATCCATCTTATGAAGAATTGCATGATGCTTTTAATGAATTGCATGCTGAACATGTTAAGGTAGTTAAACAATTGATTTGCACTAAGAAAATGCTAGAAAAACAATGCATGATGTGTGAAGAAATTAAAAAAGATCACAAGGTGCTTGAAGATATGAATGAACATTTGAAAAAAGAATCACATGATAAACTCACTAGTTGTATTGAACTTGAAAGAAAGGTTGAATCATTAAAATCTGATTTAGCTAAATTTACTAGTAGTAAAAACAACCTAAATGTTCTTCTTGGGAATCAAAGGAATCATAATGAAAAATCTGGAATTGGCTATAGACAAAACAGGAATGCTAAACAGAACCATAAATTTGTTAAATCAAAGCAAATGCATGATATCTTCATTAAACCAACTCATAAATCATTCTCTGCTTTTTCATGTCATTTCTGTTGTAAAAAGGGACATATATCTTACAATTGTAAATTGAAAAAGCTTGCTAATAAGGGATGGAAACAAATTTGGAAAATAAAGAAACCTATGATTGAAACTAACCCTCAAGGACCCAATTTAAATTGGGTACCTAAAACCAAAGTTTAATTCTGTATTGCAGATGTGCTTGACATCCAAAACACACTTATGGTACCTAGATAGTGGATGTTCCAAGCACATGACAGGAGACAAATCAAAATTCTTGTCTCTCAATTCAAAAAATGGTGGATATGTAAAATATGGTGACAACAATAAAGGTAAAATACTTGGTGTTGGAGACATAGGAAGTGAATCAACCACAATTATCAAAGACGTCCTCTATGTCAAAGGTTTGAAACACAACTTACTTTGTATTAGTCAGCTATGTGATAAAGGATTCCAGGTAAACTTTACATCTCAGTGTTGTACACTTGAGCATAAGGAAGATAAAAGCATGAAATTGGTAGGTGAAAGAATAAACAATATATACATGATTGATTTTGATGCCTTACCTGTAAATGATATATGTTGTTTATTATCTAAGTCTGATGAAGACTGGTTGTGGCATAAAAGAATAGCTCACATACATATTAATCATCTTAATAGACTTGTTAGTAAACAACTAGTGCTAGGTCTTCCAAACAGAAATTTTTCAAAAGAAAAAATTATGTGACTCTTGTGAGAAAAGTAAGTTAGTTAAGTCCTCCTTCCCCTCAATAGACTTAATACAAACAGATAGAGTTCTTCAATTAATCCATATCGATCTGTTTGGTCCATCTCAAGTAAAAAGCTTTGGAGGAAATCTGTATGGTTATGTGTTAGTTGATGATTACTCTAGATATACATGGACTTATTTTCTGTCTCACAAAAGTGATGCCTTCTCAATTTTCAAAAAATTTGCAAATCAAGTTCAAAATGAGAAGAATCAGAAAATAGTTTCCATTAAGAGTGATCATGGTGGAGAATTTCAAAATGAGTCTTTTGATAACTATTGTGATCAAAATGGAATTCACCACATGTACTCAGCCCCAAGAACTCCACAACAGAATGGAGTTGTAGAAAGGAAGAATAGAGCTCTAGAAGAACTTGCTAGAACAATGATAAATGACTCTAAGCTTCCTAAATACTTTTGGGCTGATGCAATAAATACAGCTGCTCATGTGATGAATAGAGTTCTCATTAGGCCTATCCTTAGAAAAACACCCTATGAACTATACAAAGGTAGAAAATCAAATATTGCCTATTTTAGAGTCTTTGGATGCAAGTGTTTTGTATTGAATAATGGAAAAGAGCATCTAGGGAAATTTGAATCTAAGGCAGATGAGGGAATTTTTCTAGGATATTCACAATCTAGTAAGGCCTATAGGATCTACAGTAAGAGAACTAAAACTATAGAGGAATCTGTTCATGTGAAATTTGATGAAATGTTTACCAAAAACTTGAACAGTACCCCTCTTATAGTTAATAATTCTCTTGATAAACCTGTAGAATCAGATCCAAAAGAACCACATGAAACAATACCTCCAACTAACTTTGAGTACATAGAACCTATAAGGGAAGATGACTTGCCTAAGGAATGGAGATTCAACAAAAACCATCCTATTGACAACATCATAGGAGAGATTTCAAAAGGGGTTTCAACTAGAAAATCCCTTAGACAATTTTGTAACTTTACAGCCTTTGTTTCTCAAGTAGAACCCAAAAATATAAAAGAAGCTCTTATGGACAATGACTGGATAATTGCCATGCAAGAAGAGCTCAATCAGTTTGAGAGAAACAAAGTTTGGCTCCTAGTTCCTAAACCAGAAGACAAACATATAATTGGAACTAGATGGGTGTTTAGGAATAAGATGGATGAGAATGGGATAATAACTAGGAATAAGGCTAGACTAGTTGCTAAAGGTTACAACCAGGAGGAAGGTATTGATTATGATGAGACTTATGCTCCTGTAGCTAGATTAGAAGCAATTAGGATCTTGATTGCTTATGCTTGTATCATGGATTTTAAATTGTATCAAATGGATGTAAAGAGTGCTTTTCTAAATGGAGATATCCAAGAGGAGGTTTATGTTAGTCAAACTCCAGATTTCAGGATCCTGCTTTTCCAAACCATGTTTATAAACTAACAAAAGCTCTCTATGGATTGAAACAAGCTCCAAGAGCTTGGTATGAAAAACTCAGCAATTTCCTCATACAGCAAAATTTTTTAAGAGGAAATGTTGATAAGACACTCTTTATAAAGACAAAGGGAAAAGACATTCTACTTGTCCAAATTTATGTTGATGACATAATCTTTGGATCAACAAACAGTAAGCTTTGCAAAGAATTTGAAAATATAATGAAAGGAATATTTGAAATGTCCATGATGGGAGAATTAACATTTTTCTTAGGATTTCAAATCAGGCAAAGCAAGAATGGTATTTTCCTAAGTCAAACCAAGTACTGTAATGAACTTTTAAAGAAGTTTGGCTTTGATAAATTTAAACCTATTGATACACCTATGAGTCAAGCTTGTCATTTAGATAGAGATGAAAAGGGAAAACCTGTAGATGTAACAATGTTTAGAGGCATGATAGGATCTTTACTATATCTTACAGCTAGTAGACCTGACATTATATTTAGTGTCTGCATGTGTGCAAGATACCAAGCCAATCCTAAGGAATCCCATCTAAGTGCAGTCAAAAGAATATTCAGATATCTATTAGGAACCAAACATCTAGGTTTATGGTATCCTAAGGGATCAACTTGCACTTTTATTGGCTATTCTGATTCTGACTTTGCTGGTTGCAAATTAGACAGAAAAAGTACATCAGGTACTTGCCATCTATTAGGGAATTCACTTGTGTCTTGGCATAGCAAGAAACAAAATAGTGTGGCACTTTCAACAGCTGAGGCTGAATATGTGGCTGCTGGAAGTTGTTGTGCACAAATTTTATGGATGAAACAATACCTTTCTGACTTTGGTGTTGATCTTGGAAATGTGCCAATCATGTGTGACAACACTAGTGCCATAAATATTACAAAGAATTCTGTTATGCACTCTAGAACAAAGCATATAGAGATTAGACATCATTTCATTAGAGATCAATACCAAAATGGAAATATCATGCTTGAATATATTAATACATCTGATCAATTAGCTGATATATTTACCAAAGCCTTACCCAAGGAAAGTTTCTTCTATATTAGAATGAAACTTGGTATTATAGATCAAAATGAAATATGATATCTGTTGCAAATCGATTGAGAAATCAATGTGCTCTCTAAATTTCTTAATTTACAATAGATAAGTCGATTTGAAAGTCGACTATCCTGTGTCAAAATTAAGAAAATCGAATTAGGAATCGATTTATGCTCCATAGTTTCTCATTTGTCAAAATAAAAAGCACAACAATTGATTTGGTAATCTGTGTTAGGAATCAATGCTGAACCAGTATAGATTTGACAAACTATACAATCGATTGATGAATCGATTGAGGATATGGAAAATTGTTTTAAAAAGTCGATTGCATAATCGATTACTTCTCTCAGAAATCCAAAGATTTAAGAAA
>PGWS01018269.1:0-13250 GCA_002896235.1 Cicer reticulatum
TTCTTAGAGGCTATAGACAATGGATATATCATGGTGAAAAACCTAAAACTTCAAGTAGCGCTACTAAACAAAATGTAGAAATGGAGCATGACATGAATGATTAGTTCATGATGTTATTACTGGAATTCATTTACAGAAGAGCCAATTTGTGGTGAAGGTGAAAGAATCCCGAAGTTATTAGAAAACTCTAAATTTTACGAATTTGTAAAGGAGAATGAGCAAATGCTTTACCCCACTGTAAGAAGTTAGCAAGGCTATATTATTTATGGTACATTTGTATCATTTAAAATGTCTTCATGGGTGGAGTGACAAGTCATTCTCCATGTTGCTTGATTTACTAAGAGATGCTTTATCCAGAAGAAATTATTTTTGCCAAAATCATATTATGAAACTAAAAAAGATTGTTTCAGGATTAAGTTTGGGGTATGGAGAAATCCATGCTATAATCCCAATGATTGCATATTATATTGATAAATATGCCAAATATGAAGTATGCTCCAATAGTGTAGTACGTCAAGGTGGAAAACAAACAAATGAAGACGGTACAAGGTAAATGAATGGAGACTTCTGCAGAGGCGAAAGAAAGTACCAGCAAAGATCCTTCGATGGTTTCCATGTGAAACCAAGTTGCAAAGGTTATACATGTCCTCCAAAGTTGAGAATCAATGAGGATGGCACCTGAAAGTAGAGATTGAATGATGGTTTCTCTTAGGCAATCCAGCTGATTTCCCTTGCTTGAAGAATTTTGACGCTCGGTATCTCCAACATTTCGTTAGATCTCGCTAATGTTCGATTAGGAGTGCGCTTCAAATGGTTTCAATCCTTTCAAGAACTATGAGTATTACTCATAGCATTGGCCTGTCATTTCGTAATTCGCTTACAATTTCTTCCTCCTTGGATGTGCATGAAAACAACCATAACTTCATGGTTAGTCACTATTAATTCCGGTCCAAAAGGTTCCTGGAAATAACATTGACACTTTATCTGCAACCTTTGCCTACACAGTTGCGAAGAGTTTATAGGATGATGAATTGAAATATTTAGCCTATAAAGAAAGAGTACATTTCAACTTCGCAAACAATGATGTGGACTATTATACCTTCCAGCATTTATGCTAACTTGTCTGGATGAGTACTAAAGGTCAATATGCATGTCCATGTTGTGTATTGAAACTACCTCAGTTGTTACGTCATCGGTAAAAAATTTTGCCTACATGCTCATCAGTCGTGGTTATCTCCAAACATAACGTGGAGACTGAATTATTAGGGATTTGATGGAACACGAGTGCTGGATCCCTCCGTAAAGACTTGATGGACTGATATTTTAAGACAAAATAGACGAATGTAGAGAAAAAGGTCTAGCAAAATGGGGCACAAACTTGCAAAAGAAGAGCATTTTTCACATTGCTTATTGGCAATACATGTATTGCATCCATAATCTTGATGCTGATGCACATTGAAAAACGTATTGTGACCACATTATCTGACATTGTTAAACCAAGAGGGAAAATCCAAAGATAATTATAAGGCACGAGCTGATCTTGTAGATATGGGCATAAGAAGTATGCTCCATCCTCAACCAAGTCCTAATATAACTACAACGCGTTTGCCTAGAGCATGCTATCAAATGACTAACAAAGAAAAGGAATCTTTCCTAAGCATTCTCAAGAATGTAAAAACTCCAGATGAATGCTCATCAAACATCCCACGTTGTGTGCATGTCAAGCAACACAAGATGTTTGGATTAAAAAGTTACGATTGTCATGTTTTGATGCAAGAGCTTCTTCCTGTAGCATTATGGGGTTCATTGCCAGATAAAGTCACTTCAGTGTTAGTTGATCTTTGCAATTTCTTCAAGCCAAATTGTTCTAAGGTACTTAATGTGGAATTTCTATCACAATTGGAGTCTCAAATAGTTATCCACTTGTAGTTGGAAACAATTTTTCCTCCTTCATTTTTTATTGTTATGATGCATTTGGTATTCATTTGGCACACGAAGCCCAAGTTGTTGGACCGTACAATATCGATGGATATCCGATTGAGAGGTATGTATGTTTATATAAATTGGTTGAATTAAAAGTGTTAAACAAGTTTTTTGGATGTTGAGGACATAGTTATATAATTTTCTTCACTTTCAGGTTTCTCTTACTCTAAGTCCTTTGTACGTAATAGAGCCCATCCAGAAGGATCAATTGCAGAGGGATTTTTGGCCAATGAATGTTTGATGTTTTGTTCGCAATATCTATCTGGGGTAGAAACTAGGTTCAATAGACCTAACAGAAATGACGATGAAGTCTCTGGTAAGGCCATTAGGGATAAAAGAAACAACAAAAGTTACGATTAGGGAAGAGGAAGAAAGTGAGTAGAACTAAACTTGACAAGAAAGAGTAGCACAGGCACATAGATATGTGCTTTCTAATTGTGATGCAGTTGCTCCATTTTATAGAGTAAGTGACATATCATATTTCAATTTTATACAATTGAAATTTTTATTACATTTTTTTAACTCTATTACTGTTACTTTTTGAAGTTGTTGATGTTGATAATATGGATGATGATGAAGATGATGAGGAAGACGAATGAAGTGTGTATACTAGTTGGCATGATTTTATAACATTATCTTTTCTTATACTTTTAGATTTGTCTATGTTTTTCTTATACTTTCAGATTTGTCTATGTTTTTGAATTTTGTCCAAGTTACTCATTTATAAATTTTGTGTTAGAGAAGCAATGGCTCGAAGAAGAAAGTTAAATATTCGAAATCGAGCAAATGATAATGAAGGAATTCAGTCTACTTCAATAATACAAACTCAACCAATGTAGAAGGAATAATGTTGCAGAAACTCGTTCTAGTCCTTGTCTGTAGAAGGTGTCATACATGAGTCGGTAGAATCTCACTCAATTCCCTCTGATATGAAGTGAAGAAGAACAAATTGAAAAAGGTATTAATTATATATTCTTTGTTTTGAAGTTTTATTTATATTGTTTTATTATGACTTATATGCACACATAGTGTATTGTCCTTTTGTTTTGTTTGTAGAAGTAGAGCTAAACGGGGCTAGAGGTCCTACAAAAATGTAGATTTGGGAAATGGAAGATGTGATTTTAATAATCGTTAATTGGACAAATATGGTTATCCATTGGGTGAGGAAGGGACAACTCTAACTTGTTTCATTTGGTAGGTAGCTAGAAGGTATCAATATGCTCCTATCGACTACAAGTCATGGAAAGTATGCCAAATGATTACCAAAGAAGAAATGTTTTGAATTAATAGAGTATTATGATTATTCATTTAACTATATAACATATTTTTAAGAAGTCGATTGAGATGTACATTAACATGTTTTAGTTTTGTTGCTCTAACATGTTTGATGTACAATGACGATGTTAGGAATATTGATGGATTACAATTATAATCATACTTATAGTTTAAGAATATAATGTTAGCCACACTCAAACCTACATCATAACATGTTGATAATCTGTAGAATACATTTAACTAATATAACATGTTTCTTCAACATCTCTTATTGTGTAGAGTAAATTTGAGTTTGTTCCTCCAATATGACTTAACAAGAGAATGTTAAAATCTGAGCTGAATGAGAAATGAGGCAATGGAAGGGTGATCTAAAGTCAATGGCATATGACCCTACTTAAATAGAAGAAGAAGTTTGCATCTCTTGTACAGAGATAGGGTTGACCCAAATCAATATCGTGGTTTGGTTCAATCATTGGTTTTCTGATGAAGGACAAGTAAGTCGTATATATATGAGTAATATTAAAAGAGTTTATTATTTAGACTAATATTTATATCAATTGCAGAAATAAGTAAATTAATAGGAAAAATCGTGCTAAGTTTGAAGATGTTCATGTATGGGTTCAAAAAGTCTCCAAAGTTTATTGATGAGAAGGTTTATTTCTATTTCTATTTCTATTTTTATGGCTTTAATTTAAATTAAATTGAAATGCATTTAACTTATTTATTTGGTTGTAGATAAAAAAGGCAAAGGGTATTGCCTGGACGTTAAAGAGATTTACATTGATACCCGCACTCGTAAAGAGGAACATGTTCAATGGAAAGGCTGCAAGATGATTGTAATTTTGATAAATTAAACGGTACCAATATATAATGTGTATAAATTAAGTTTGACAAAGTGCTGATTTTAATTTTCAAATGTATGATGATTGTATTGGGTTTTTACTTGACCTTTAAGGAGATTTTGTATTTGTTAGCCTATATGCAATGTTGAAAGTTTTTTAATTGGATCTTATTGTAGTACTACATGCTTTAAAATGTCAATTTCAATTTGGTATTTTCAATCATTAATAAATTTTATTTTATTTTTAGAAAAACTAAAAAAACATAATAATGAGTCTGGAACTTCTCAATCAACCCAAGACACACAAGTTCTATGTCTTGGAAGGGATGACATATTTATCAGTAAGGACCTGATAAAAACGGACGTGTGCGATGTATGGGCAAGATTCTTCATTCTAAAAAATCGAAGGTTTGTGCATCTGAAAATGAAGAGTTGCGCGAAAGAGTTAAGAATATGGAAAACATGGTAGCAAATGTGATGACTTTAATTCAAAATCGATTTTCTGGAGCAGATGTTAATGATATAATACAAGCTGCAAGACAGGTATATCATAAGTTATTAATCTTATCCAACTAACTTTATAAGTTCCATAATCGTATTTTTCATAAGTAATATTTTCTATTTTTTGTGATAGGTTCCTGATGCTACTAGTGTCAAAACCATTTGAATTTCACTTAGTCCAAACAACAAATGAAAATAATGAAATGGTAATTATATAGTATTAGTTAATTTTAATTAAAATCATTAACATTTTCTCTATTTTATTAGTAATATTTTTATGTGGATCGTGTATTTATTCATTTGTTATTTTATTGATTGTAGGTGAAGATTAAAAGCTAATTTGTATGTATGGAAGATGGAATATTGGCAATTTAGTGGACTCAATTTCTTAATGTTTTTGAGATTGTTTATGTATGACACAAGATGTCTATTTTAAATGTTAGTAAGACATTTTCCACTACTAAGTAAAAATTCACTACAGTGCACTATGGTGAACATTGTTTAACTATTGTTTTATCGTTGTAAGACTTTTATGTTAATTTTTAATATATACGATGAACACCTTATTTTTATTTGAGTCTTAGATTATATATTTCATTGTATATTTATATTTGGTTAATTTTATAAAATAAATTTTAATTTTATATAATTTTTTGTTGATAACAAAAATTAATATTATAATAAATTTTAATTACTCTTAAAACCTATACCAACAGAAAAAAGTTGTCACTTAAATGTATAGCAACAGAATCAAAACCGTAGGTATAATTTTTATAAATTATGGCTAAAGTATATACCAACAATGAAATATCTGTAGGTAAAATCAAATGTTTACCGCAACGGAAAAACTTTTGTCACTATACCCTATAGCCACGGCGATAATCCGTAGGTATTGGGCAATTATATACCACGAAAAAATCCTGTCGGTATAGGTAATTTTGGATAATCCCCTACGGTTTTTATACGTTTACCTACAGATTTTCACCGTCACTAAACGTAAAATTCTTGTAGTGGTAGTCACTTTCGATTTAGAAGAAGAGTGCCGTAAAACAAGAGGATACTAAAAACCAATTTTCTCATGAACATTGTAAGACTATGCCTCATTGATCATGATTTGTATAATCTCCCAAACATACAATGTATATGCATTATTTGATTGATCTAATGGATTGAATTAAGAACATTTCAGGGCAAATAACGAACACTACACACTTGGACAAACTTGGACTCAAGCAATCAAACAAAGATGGATGATGCCTACCAAAGGCTTGAAGCTGAGTACAAGAGTGTCTAGTATTAATAGGGACAATTTAGTGACTTAATCATAAGAGTTCTCATATAGTATTTGCCAATGAAAATCAAATAAGTTTTAATCAATCAAGTAATAAATCAATTAAGCAATCGATTGTTTGACTCACAGATAAAGTTCACTAAGTTAACCGATTGGGAAATCGATTAATTAAATGTTTTATCCAAAACCTGGTGTCTGTATTTAAACAATCAATTGGACCAATCGATTTGCACATCAATTGAGTAATCGATTTTGTGATTCACAGAACCAAGTCATACTAAGTCAATCGATTGGCAAATCGATTATGAAAATACTTTTTTCATCAGACATGTGTTATGTGATCAACGAATCGATTGGACAACAATTGAAATAAGTTTCTTAAGTTGCAAGTTATGCACTAATCGATTAGATAATCGATTGATGATGTTCTTTGAGTTGCAAGCTTTGCATCAATCGATTAGGTAATCGTTGAAGAATGACTGGTTAATCATTTATCAGAACATATTGCATAATCGATTGGCACATCAATTTCAACTAAACAGCTAAGCTATTGTACAAGCCAAATCGACATTGGAGTAAACAACTTAGTCACTGTGACCAGCCAAGTCGATTGACAAATCGATTGGAGTAAAACATCTTAGTCACTGTGACCAGCCAAGTCGATTAACGAATCGATTGAAGTAAAATGTCTTGAAGTTACAGGGAGCATTTAGCCCATTGCCAAAGCGATTATGTTAATAAATGAATCGAATGAGTAATCGATTGTTTTTTGATCTCGTTGTTGAACACAAACAGTTAGCATCGATTAGTCAAATCGATTCTGATACAAATTGAGTACAGTCTCTGATAATTGCATTAAAAGACTCGATTAGGAAATCGATTAGTTCTTATATTTTCAAGATTCAAGAAAAACAAGACACTCGCTAATCGATTAGGTAATCGATTAAGCTGGTATCAAACTTTAATAAAATCGATTACGAAATCGATTTATATGATGTTTTTTTGAAAATATATAAATTAAATCAATCACAATTTTTTCATATCAATCATAACACTTTTTCAAAAACACAGAAAACTGAAAAACACCTTGAGAGAAAAATTGTTACAACACACAAATACTCATTGGCTAATACTTTTGTGTGAGATCTTACATTGTGATTGAGTCAATTTTCTTAGTCTTCTTTAATTCTTTGTGAAAGAACAATTTCTGTAATTGAAGTTTTGGAAATCCAGTAGTGGTACACTAGTGGTTATCTTTTAGGATGCTTGTGTTCATCTAAAAGGAACCTCAACTTGATCTCGCTAGAGTTTGACGAGTAACTCTTAGGGATAGTTGGTATTGTGATAGAAGTGGTTGTGAGTTGGATGGAAAGGCTGTGACGCTGGAAAGTCTGTAAAAATATTCCTCAAATCATTCTAGTGAAAGGCTGAATCTGTTGTAGATTTCAGGACTGGATGTAGGTTATCAAAGTGATAGCCGAACCAGTATAAAATCTCCTGGTGCACTATTTCCTCTCTCTCTTTATTTTTATATTGATCTTGCATGTGATGTGAACTTCCGCTTTGAATAAACTGTTTGAATCTCTTTATTGTTAAAATAGGAATTAATATTAAACAAGTTGGTTTTGATATTAATTCATCACTTAGGAAATAATTAGATAATCTTGTTGATAATATTGTATAAAATTTCCTAAGGATAGAAGCCATATAACCAACAATGGGCATCAAGAGCCTGATCTTTTAGACTAGTTCTCAAAAAGAAAATGACTTCTATTGAATTTCTGGGTGAAGGGGCATCTTTAACTAGACCCCCTGCCTTTAATGGGTCAGCATACATGTACTGGAAAGTAAGGATGCTCATCTTTCTAGAGGCATGTGGGCTTGACATCTTAGAGGTAGTGGAAAATGGTCCCTATGTGCGTAAACTTACAGGCACTGAGGGATCATCCATCATCATCAAACCAAGAGCTGATTGGTCTGATGATGACAAAAAGAAAGTTGGCTATAATGCAAAGGCCAAGAATATAATAACCTCTGCTTTGAGTGCTGATGAATTTTTCAGGGTGTCAAACTGCAAAACTGCAAAGGAAATGTGGGGACACTTCAAGAAACACATAAGGCACAACAGATTGTCAAAAGGGCCAGAAAAATACTCTAATGCATGAGTATGATAACTTTTCAACATGAAGAAGGATGAGTCAATCATGACTTGCAGAAAGGTTCACTCACATCATCAACAATCTACATGCTCTATAGAAAAACTATGGACAATGAGCACAACATAGGAAAAGTAATGAGGTCTTGACAAGAGAAGCAGCCAAGACACGTACATTGCTGAAAAAAGGACCTTGCAAACATGAATATTGCCACCACATGGGGAAGCTCAGGGAGCATGAGATGGAACTGCACATATTGAGATGAGTCAAGCAATCTAATAAGAAGGAGGAAAAGGACTTTCACTGAAGGCTCAACTCACAAAGTTGAAATCTGAACAGATACTGATGACAGAAAGTGATCTGATGAAGAGCCTGAGATAGGTCATGTTGGTCAGAAAATTCAAGAAGTTTCTGAAAAGAAGAACCAATCAAGAAAACCACCAAATTCAAAGACAAAAAGCTTCAGCAAGAGTGATACAAATGATAGCAAAGTGATCACTTGCTATGAATGTGGGAAATAGGCCACATAAAATCTGAATGCTTTCAACTGCCAAAACAGAAACAAGTCGGTAAAAGCTAAAAGGCAAAGATCAACCACCTTCTAAAAACCAGAAGAGCCTACATAGCTGGATGATAATGATGAAGAATCCTCTGCATCTTCAGAAGAGAAGAAGCAAACTTGGGTCTAATGGCGACACAGATTCAGATTCTGACAGTGAAGTAAGTACTACCTCTAATCCATCTTATGAAGAATTGCATGATGCTTCAATGAATTGCCATGCTGAACATGTTTAAGTAGTTAAACAATTGATTTGCACTAAGAAAAGCTAGAAGAAAACAATGCAATGAATGTGTGAAGAATTAAAAAAGATCACAAGGTACTTGAAGATATGAATGAACATTGGAAAAAAGAATCACATATAAACTCACTAGTTGTATTGAACTTGAAAGAAAGGTTGAATCATTAAAATCTGATTTAGCTAAATTTACTAGTAGTAAAAACAACCTAAATGTTCTTCTTGGGAATCAAAGGAATCATAATGAAAAATCTGGAATTGGCTATAGACAAAACAGGAATGCTAAACAGAACCATAAATTTGTTAAATCAAAGCAAATGCATGATATCTTCATTAAACCAACTCATAAATCATTCTCTGCTTTTTCATGTCATTTCTGTTGTAAAAAGGGACATATATCTTACAATTGTAAATTGAAAAAGCTTGCTAATAAGGGATGGAAACAAATTTGGAAAATAAAGAAACCTATGATTGAAACTAACCCTCAAGGACCCAATTTAAATTGGGTACCTAAAACCAAAGTTTAATTCTGTATTGCAGATGTGCTTGACATCCAAAACACACTTATGGTACCTAGATAGTGGATGTTCCAAGCACATGACAGGAGACAAATCAAAATTCTTGTCTCTCAATTCAAAAAATGGTGGATATGTAAATATGGTGCAACATAAAGGTAAAATACTTGGTGTTGGAGACATAGGGAGGAATCAACAACAATTATCAAGACGTGTCTATGTCAAAGGTTTGAAACACAACTTGCTTAGTATAGTCAGCTGTGTGATAAGGATTCCAGATATGTTTTACATTCTCAGTCTTGTACACTTGAGCATAAGGAAGATAAAAGCATGATATTGGTAGGTGAAAGAATAAACAATATATACATGATTGATTTTGATTCGTTACCTGTAAATGATATCTGCTGTTTATTATCTAAGTCTGATGAAGACTGGTTGTGGCATAAGGAGAATAGCTCAATACATATTAATCATCTTAACAGACTTGTTAGTAAACAACTAGTGCTAGGTCTTCCAAACAGAATAATTTTCAAAAGAAAATTTCATGTGACTCTTGTGAGACAATAATAGTTAAGTCCTCCTTCCCCCAATAGACTTAGTACAACTGATAGAGTTCTACAAGTTACCATTCTATGGATCTGTTTGGTCCATCTCAGTAAAAAGCTTTGGTTAGGAAATCGTATGGTTATGTTGTTAGTTGATGATTACTCTAGATATACATGGACTTATTTTCTGTCTCACAACAAAATGATGCCTTCTCAATTTCAAAAATTTGCAAATCAAGTCAAAATGAGAAGAATCAAAATAGTTCCCATTAAGAGTGATCATGGTGCAGAATTTAACAAATGAGTCTTGATAACTATTGTGATCAAAATGGAATTCCCACATGTACTCAGCCCAAGACGTCCACAACAGAATGGAGTGTAGAAAGGAAGAATAGAGCTCTAGAAGCACTGCTAGAAAATGACAAATGACTCAAGCTTCCTAAATACTTTGGCTGATGCAATAATACAGCTGCTCATGTGATGAATAGAGTCTCATTAGGCGCTATCCCTAGAAAAACACCTATGAACTATACAAAGGTAGAAAATCAAATATTGCCTATTTAGAGTCTTTGGATGCAAGTGTTTTGTATTGAATAATGGAAAAGAGCATCTAGGGAAATTTGAATCTAAGGCAGATGAGGGAATTTTTCTAGGATATTCACAATCTAGTAAGGCCTATAGGATCTACAGTAAGAGAACTAAAACTATAGAGGAATCTGTTCATGTGAAATTTGATGAAATGTTTACCAAAAACTTGAACAGTACCCCTCTTATAGTTAATAATTCTCTTGATAAACCTGTAGAATCAGATCCAAAAGAACCACATGAAACAATACCTCCAACTAACTTTGAGTACATAGAACCTATAAGGGAAGATGACTTGCCTAAGGAATGGAGATTCAACAAAAACCATCCTATTGACAACATCATAGGAGAGATTTCAAAAGGGGTTTCAACTAGAAAATCCCTTAGACAATTTTGTAACTTTACAGCCTTTGTTTCTCAAGTAGAACCCAAAAATATAAAAGAAGCTCTTATGGACAATGACTGGATAATTGCCATGCAAGAAGAGCTTTCCATCAGTTTGAGAGAAACAAAGTTGGCTCTAGTTCCTAAACCAGAAGACAAACATATAAGGAACTAGATGGGTGTTTAGGAATAAGATGGATGAGAAATGGATAATAACTAGGGAATAAGGCTAGACAGTTGCTAAAGTAACACCAGGAGAAGGTATTGATTATGAGAACTTATGCTCCTGTAGCTAATTAGGAAGCAATTAGGATCTTGGATGCTTATGCTTGTATCATGGATTTAAATTGTACAAATGGATGAAAGAGTGCTTTTCTAAATGGATATATCCAAGAGAGGTTTATGTTAGCCAACTCCAGATTCAGGATCCTGCTTTTCCAACCATGTTTATAACTACAAAAGCCTCTATGGATTGAAACAAGCTCCAAGAGCTTGGTATGAAAAAACTCAGCAATTTCCTCATACACAAATTTTTTAAGAGGAAATGTTGATAAGACACTCTTTATAAAGACAAAGGGAAAAGACATTCTACTGTCCAAATTTATGTTGATGACATAATCTTGGATCAACAAACAGTAAGCCTTGCAAGAATTTGAAAATTATAATGAAGGGAATTTTGAATGTCCCCATGATGGGAGATATTACATTTTTCTTAGGATTCAAATCAGCAAAGCAAGAATGGTATTCCTAAGTCAAACCAAGTACCACTGTAATGAACTTTTAAGTAAGTTTGGCTTTGATAATTTAAACCTATTGATACACCTATGAGTCAAGCTTGTCATTTAGATAGAGATGAAAAGGGAAAACTGTAGATGTATAACATGTTTAGAGGCATAATAGGATCTTTACTATATCTTACAGATAGTAGACCTGACATTAATAATTAGTGTCTGCATGCTAAGAACCAAGCCAATCCTAAGGAATCCCATCTAATGCAGTCAAAAGATATTCAGATATCTATTAGGAACCAAACATCTAGGTTTATGGCTATCCTAAGGGATCAATTGCACTTTTATTGGCTATTCTGATTCTGACTTTGCTGGTTGCAAATTAGACAGAAAAAGTACATCAGGTACTTGCCATCTATTAGGGAATTCACTTGTGTCTTGGCATAGCAAGAAACAAAATAGTGTGGCACTTTCAACAGCTGAGGCTGAATATGTGGCTGCTGGAAGTTGTTGTGCACAAATTTTATGGATGAAACAATACCTTTCTGACTTTGGTGTTGATCTTGGAAATGTGCCAATCATGTGTGACAACACTAGTGCCATAAATATTACAAAGAATTCTGTTATGCACTCTAGAACAAAGCATATAGAGATTAGACATCATTTCATTAGAGATCAATACCAAAATGGAAATATCATGCTTGAATATATTAATACATCTGATCAATTAGCTGATATATTTACCAAAGCCTTACCCAAGGAAAGTTTCTTCTATATTAGAATGAAACTTGGTATTATAGATCAAAATGAAATATGATATCTGTTGCAAATCGATTGAGAAATCAATGTGCTCTCTAAATTTCTTAATTTACAATAGATAAGTCGATTTGAAAGTCGACTATCCTGTGTCAAAATTAAGAAAATCGAATTAGGAATCGATTTATGCTCCATAGTTTCTCATTTGTCAAAATAAAAAGCACAACAATTGATTTGGTAATCTGTGTTAGGAATCAATGCTGAACCAGTATAGATTTGACAAACTATACAATCGATTGATGAATCGATTGAGGATATGGAAAATTGTTTTAAAAAGTCGATTGCATAATCGATTACTTCTCTCAGAAATCCAAAGATTTAAGAAATTTTCCAACCTCAAACACGAGCATCCATTTGGTAATCGATTGTATCAAATTCTAAAACTCTGAGCCAAAATAAGTCGATTTGGAAGTCGATTGAAATCCCTGTATGATCAATATATTCAAAATAATCGATTTGGAAATCGCTGCTGCTATGAAAAGGTTTTCTGAACTGATAAGGAAATCGATTTGGACATCGATTTATCAATTGAAGGATCAATTACGAAATCGATTTGGGAGTCGATTTAAAATACGATTGTTGGAGAAAAACTAGCCGTTGGAGGCAGTTGTAACGAAATACTTTCATTTTTTCCTCCAATAACGGTAACAAAGTCGATTGGACAATCGATTGTTATACGCAAATGTGAAATAAAATCGATTGAGAAATCAATTCTGAACAGTTCTATATAAATCCCTAAATCGATTTCTCAACCCATTTTCACTATCAGTTCACATTTTCTCTCCCAAACTCGAATTTTTTTGTGCCTTAATCCTTCTCAATCTTCGCAAACA
>PGWS01018277.1:0-14932 GCA_002896235.1 Cicer reticulatum
AGCATTAACAAACACATAATAGGCATGTTCAAGCATAGAATTTGAAGCAAAAACTTTCATAAGCACATCAAACACAACAACAGACCTTTCCACGTGGTATCGTGAATCAAGCAAAGTAGAAACCAATTCAAAAGCGTCACGATTCTCCTCCTTATAGAATCCAAGAACATCTCTAATCAAAGCAAACACTTCTAAATGCATACCAGCAAATGCAAAAGTGTGAATGATGATTCTAAAGGAATTGATTGAATGAGAAAAACCATGACTTTGAACCCAACCTTTAAACCTAATTTCCCTTGCAACACTCCAATTTAAGGTCTTAAACACTCTAACAACCAAATGAAACATTCTAGTGTTGGTTTTGGGAACGGAGGCATTAAAATTTGGAGTTTCGTCTTCTAACATCAATGCGGAAGAAGAGGGAGAATAGAATTTGAAGAAGCGTAGTTGTGGAGAGTGAACTCGTTTTCGGAGTAAGCATGTTAACGACATCAACGTTAATCATAGATACACTTAAGCGACACAAGTTAAAGAATGAAGAAATATATCCGTAGTTTCGGCACTGCGGCGAGGTACAACCAGAGGACGACGCGGTGAGGGCAGAGTAGACGCAGCGGCGGTGAATGACTTGACTGAAAGCTGCTCTATGTGAGCGGTTTCAAATGCAGATATGATATTTTTTTTTTTTCATATAAGAGTTTGGTTTGTGTAAAAATAAATATTATAATGTGTTATTTTTCTACGTTATTTTTATAATTATTAATATGATAATAAGTGGAAAAAAATTATGTTTTTAATGAGAATTCAAATTTTTGTAAATAACTCGTTAATGTATGTTAAATCTTGAAAATACTTTTATAATAAGCAATAAAGAAACCCCAAAAGTAATTTTATAAAGAGGGACGTAGGAAATAGTAAAGATATTTATTGAAATTTTTGAAAATGTAATAGAGTTTTAAGATATCTCTAACAAATTCAAATATAATTGCATTTTTCGTTCACGAGAATTATTGTATTTTAGATAATTTTATGAATATTTGAAACTTAATTTTTTGTCATTATCAAACAATTATTTAAGTCTTTTAATATCAATTAAAAATTTAAAAATCTGGTCATGTGTGTTATTCTATTGAATTTTTTTAATTAAGTTTTTAATCTACAAATAATTATCCTCAAAAGAATCTAAGTACATTCACGTTTGGTTGTATGAACTTTAAGATTTTTGAATCTGTATTTTTTTTTTTTTTGAATTTTAAAATTTTGAACAACTCAAATTTGTCCTTCATTTATTGACAATTATTTTCAATGGTTTTATGAAATTGATAAAAAATTAAAATTACCTTATTATAATATATATAGAAAGAGAATGAGAAAAAATAATGAAAAAAAAAGATTGATGATTCAAAGATATTTGCATTGTAATACTTCTTTGAATTATTGATTCAACGCATCGACCACAAAATAATTAGAGACAATACCAAAGATTAAGAGTTATTAAATAATTGAAATATGGTTTGGATTTTTTTATCTTAAAATTTTTTATCTCTTAAGTATTCTAAAGTTCAGATAAGATGTAAGTAAAACATAAGAAGAATTTTTCCTAACATAGAATCAAACTTTTTACTCCTAATAAAGATTTAATATTAAATTTTAATTCTAAAATCTAATAAATTTTATTTTTTTTATTTAAAGAAACTTAAGTGTTACAAATATTAATAAAAAAGTACAATTTAATACATCAATTGTTAAAATTTAAAAAATATATGAAAAAATTGATATAAAATAAATAATTATGTAACTTGTAATGTTGATTGATGTGCAAACAATCTCTAAAGTCAAACAAAATTTAATGCTTAAACAATGACTTTCGTCAAACTATCATAATTTAAAATTCTTCATGTACTTAATTGTTTGAAATAGTTCTTAATGATTCGATTACCGAATATGTTGTTTTTAGGATAAATTAAAACATTCAACACGTCTTATTAAAAGTTTCAAATCTGAATATTATTTAATGCAATATAAAATAATTAGTTGAACGGAAGTGTATAGTCTATTGAGAGAGGAAGGAAAAAATGATTTATCACACAAGATAAAAAAAAAATTACTTAAAATATGTTTTTGAATCCAAGACTTCTTTAAAAAATAATCAGTTTAAAATTTAATTTATTAAACTAGTTCGATTTAATTAAGCAAACTATAATATATTATATGTAGGTATGTTTTTCAGTTTTTAAAAAAATTGTACTCATATTTTGAGGTAACGAAAATATAATGTAAAAAAATTTGATGTTCATTGAATCAGCAAACTTAGGGGGTGGGAATAGGTCAGGCTAGATCAGGTTTTGAAAGACTTGAGTCTGGCCTACAATTTATTTTTTAGGCCTACGGCCTATCATAGGCTTTTTTTCCGGCATGACCTGGTCTTTTTAAAAGTCTGGTCTGCCCTGGAAGCCTATTTAAAATAATTTTTAAAAAATATAAAACAAACATCCTTTAAACCCTAAAAAATAATTTTTTGTGTCAAATAATAGATTTTTTTTTTGAAACAAACACACTCATTATTACCTCTTAAATAATTATGGAAGACTACCGAGTGATGACGAATTGCAACAGCTACAAAATATGAAATGACTACCAAATATGGAATGCTACCGAATATGGAACAACTACTGAATAATGAATATGAATGCTTTACTGAGTAATTGCTTAATGAACTAGAATTAATAAATAGGAAATAATATTATAATATAATAATAATAAATAAAATTAATAAATAATAAATATATATTTAGGTCGGCCTGTTATGGCCCTAATAGGCTTTTTTATAAGCACTGGTATGGCCCATATTTAAATAAAATAGGCTTTAAAAATGCCTGAGCCTAGCCCTTATTAAATAGTCCAGCCAGGCCATAAGTAGGCCTAGCCATATTCCCCCATCCTAGTGGTGAGACTTATGACTGATGTAGGGAGCAGCTCATATCTCCTGTTGAGCGACTTTTCACTTTGAGTGATTTTGGTGGGAAATAAGGTGCCGTAAACAAGCGTTTCTGATGTGGTTTTCCTCATATGAGCATATATTTTTTTAGGAAAACTTTAGGCCAAATTTTAATGATATTTTTCTCATTTGTCTAGAAGGGATTTAAAGTACCTAAAGATTTTGGTCAAGATCATCCTATAAGGGATTGTGTTCCTTTTTGTAATGTTTCGCAGCGCAACAGTTATCATGTGGTGATATGATGATGTGTGTAGTTGAGACGTTTGCAGTTTTGAAGGAGATAGATGACCAAGGCATATTGTAAATACATCTATCATGACTTCCATAAAGGAAGTATGGCATATTGGCTAATGCTGTTAAAAAACCTTTGAAAAGGTTTAAGATAGGTTGAGAGTTGACGAGTGACCCTTCTTTGCGAACAATTATGGTAGCACCTCTATCTATTTTAAGTTCAGAGCAGCATACCATTTGCTTCCAAAAATGGCAGGCCCTTCTTGTTGGAAGGAAGGTTAGAGAATGGTAGCAGCAATGTTAGGTGTCAACATGATTCAATCCCTTTAATTGTGGAAACTATGAAGGGATTTCTCAGGAAATGTTTTTGGATGACAATAAAAATCCCTAACCACATCAAGGTAATAGCATTTAGATGTTTGCAAAAAATGAAGTCCAGCCCCAAAGCAATTAGTGGATGAGTTGACTGCATTTCCATCCACAATCAGATTTTCCAAGACAAAAAACTCTTCCAACTCCAATAGGGCGTTTGAGCCCATTTTTCTTTGAAATGTTTGATATTTTGGTAGTAATGGGGGAGGACTATGAAGTTTGGATTTTTTGGATGGAGGAGAAGGTTATGGAGAAGATTCTGAGGTTGGAGACGAGGAACATTACGAAGTGAGAGAATGTTTTGTTTTTGGTGACGAAGAGGTTTCATGAACTAGAGAACGTTCTTGAAATTGGAGAACGTTCTGGGTTTGGTGAAAGGGAGGGTTGACGAACTGGAAAACGTTCTTGAACTGGAGAAACATTTGGGTTTGGGTGATGTAGGCGGGTTCATGGGTTGGGGAACATTGTGGAACAGAAGAGACGTCTTAGAGAGGGGATACCTGGGTCAACATTTCTCAGGTTCTGTTTAGGGGCATTTGATTTCCTTCTCTGTGATCTTTTGAGATTTTTTGGCTAGAGAATTTGGAAAGTGCAGATGTGTGGTTTTTATTTTTAGGTGACATTGGTGTTTGTTTGGTGGTTTTAGGAGAAGACTGAGATGGTTTTGTGAAAGAAGAAAAGAAATTCATTCTATCAATCTCCGTTTTTTAGTTTGATGGAGTTGATTTAGAAGGTTTAGAAGAAAATGATGATTTAGACGGGGTGAAGAGTTTTTTTTGGGTGATTTCCTTCTCTGGTGAGATGTTATGTGAGGAGGCATTATCAGATGATTCATCTGTCTTCAGAATCAGAGATGATAAAAGAGCAATGGTTTTGGTGTTTGAAGCTTTTAAAGTTCCAATTCATGCCTGAACACGCATATAGTGTCTTTTTTGTTGTTGTAGGATTTCGTAAATATGGAGGAACTTGAGTGAGGTTTGGAGGAGGACATGTGTAGAGAGATGGAAGGATACTGGACATAGGATTTGGGTTAATAGGGTTAGGGTTTGATTATGGGGAAGATGAAAGGTAATCTGAAAAGTGGTATCAGAAGAAGTTGTTGGTGGAGTGGTCTTGGTGGTGGAGAGGGTAAACGACTTATGGAGGTGAAGATGGAAAGATGATGATGGTGAGTAGAGATATGCGTTTTGCGTGCAGATGTCTTAGTGCGCGCAATTGTTGTGTTTTGAGAAAAGGATTTGGAGAAAATAGAATTGAGGAAAAAATGAAGGGTTTCTGTTTCAGTTTCAGATGATGAAGGGTTTGATGTGTTTCAGTTTACAACATAATTTTTTATTTTGAAGAGAAATGCAATGATGATTTGAACCTTGGGAAGGAGAAGAAGTTTGGGGGCATGAAGCCTTTGACAATATTTTTGAAGACAACAAGACACATGCATTAAATGCCAAGATTTGTCTTTTCTGTGCAAAAGAGAAAGTGATGATGCAGGGGAGAATGATGGTTGAAAAATGGAGGTTGTGCTTGGAAAGTGGAGATTGATTATCGTTCTCCGTTTTTGCAGAAGCAAAATTTAACTTGATTTTTATGGGTTTTTCACAATTTTCAATTTTTCTCTTTGATCAAATTGAAACTGTCCTCAACTAGAGGCTTTGTAAATATGTCAGCAGCTGATTTTGAGTATCAACAAATATTAGTTCAATATCTTTCTTGTTAACATGATCACGAATAAACTGATGTTTTATTTCAAGATATTTTGATCTAGAGTGTTGAATTGGATTTTAGATAAATTGATTGCACTAGTATATTATCATAGTAAATTGGAATCCTTGAGTAACTTACAGAGAAATCTTCAAGTTGATTTTTAATCCAAATAACTTGTGAGTAACAGTTTGCTGCTGAGACATATTTCAGCTTCAGTGGTTGATAAAGTTATTGTATTTTGTTTTCTGCAAGACCAGCTTACCCAATGCTTTCACCTAAGAGCTGACATGCTCCACTAGTGCTATTTCTTTTAATTTTTATGTCCAGCGTAAATCAATGTCGCAGTATGCTATAAGATCAAAATGATAACTTTTCTATACCAAAGGCCAAGATCAGTAGTTCCAACAAGATATCTAAAAATTCGCTTTACTGCAGTTAAATGAGATTCCTTTGGTGCTTATTGAAAATCTAGCACATAATCCTACTACGAACATAATATCAGGCCTACTTGCAGCTAAATAAAGCAAAGGACCAATCATTCCTATATATTCCTTTTCTGAAACAGATTTTCCATTTTCATCTTTGTCTAATGAAGAGGATGAGGAGTAGAAATTTTTTTTGATCATTTTATACTTAGTTAACATATCTTTAATGTATTTTTCTTGACAAATAAAAATACTATTATCATATTGTTATTTGCCAAACCAAGAAAAATACCTTAACTTTCCCATCATGCCCATTTGAAATTCACTTTGCATGAGTTTTGAAAATTCTTCACACATTTTTTCATTTGTTGATCCAAAGATGATATCATCAACATATAATTGAACAATAAGTAAATCATTTACTCAGTTTTCTTAAATAATGTAGTGTCAATTTCCTCTAGAAAATCCATTTTTAATTAAGAAGGAACTTAATCTTTCATACCAAAGCTCTTGGTGCTTGTTTTAATCCATATAGAGCTTTGGTAAGTTTGAAATATGATTTTGTTTTGATTGATCCTCAAACTAGTGGGTTGTTTTACATAAACTTGTTCATTTAATAAATCATTTAAAAATACACTTTTAACATCCATTTGAAACAAACTTAACAAGCTTATGAGATGCATACGCAAGAAGTATACGAATAGCTTTTAACCTCGAAACTAGAGAAAAAGTTTCATCGTAGTCTATACCTTCTTTTTGATTATAGTCTTGAGCAACAAATCTTGCTTTGTTTCTTACAACCTTACCTTTTTCATCTAATTTGTTTCTGAAAACCCAGCGTGTACCAATTATTGTTTGATCCTGTGGATCAGGTACCAAGGTCCATACCTCATTTTTCTCAAACTGTAGCAGTTATTCCTTCATGGTCTCAATCCAAGATTGATCAACTATGGCTTCTTTAATTGATTTTGGTTCAATTTTAGATATCATTGTCATGTTGTTTTCATCATTCTTGAATGAATTTCTTGTTCGGATCCCATCAGCTATGTCTCCAATGATTTGTGTTTGAGGATGATCTTCAATTGTTCTCCAGCTTTTTGGTGGAGAATAAAACGGGAGATTGTTTTATCAATCTCATTTTCTTGCAGACTGTTTTGTTTGTGCAGAACTAGATTGAACTTCTTTTTCCTCATCTTTTTTACTCATATCCAAATCATCAAACTCATCAAATAATATATGCATACTAATTTCTACAACTTTAGTCCTTACACTAAACACTGTATATCCCTTTGAATTGGTTGAATAACCTAAGAATATTGTTTTGTCTGATTTTGCATCGAATTTTCCAAAAATATCTTTGTTGTTTAAGATATAACAATAACATCAAAAAATGTGAAAATAAGAAATGTTTGGTTTCCTGTTTTTCCAGATTTCATATGGGGTTTTGTTGATGATTTTTCCATCACATTGATAACATCTCAATCTTCAGTCACCATCATGATCATATATTATTATATCACACAATGCATTCAAAGTTTATCATCACATCACAAATCTCATCAAATCAAGCATAGACACAAAATTCATTCAACATCCAATATCACAATCATATCAAATATCAAATCTCACGCAAGTATCGAAAATTAAATCAATCAACACTTTATAAACATATCTATTTCAAATTTTAATCTCACAATTCTCATATTTTCATAATAATTAATTTATCTCTCAAAGAGTTATTGATGTAGATAGCAAGCCCTAGATGAATCATTGAAAAATACAGTTTTCCTGTTCATCTACAATATATTATACTCATGAATTCAAATGGTCTCTCACTGTTTACCATATTTTGACATTTTCCCACGATAGTCCAAATCCACAAGTGAGAAGTCTCTGTTCCTTTGACTCCTCTTTCCTCTAATTTGTCCAACTCAACAGATTATGGATAAACGTCAAAAATAAATTATGAGAACACATTCTAAAAGGTTAATTTCAAAATTGGGTCAAAGAAAACTTACCCTAATTATGAAAACTAATTAGTAGAGAATGTAATCATTGTTTCACACGGTCGTTTTGGCATTGGTTTCTTTCAAATTAAA
This sequence comes from Cicer reticulatum, assembly GCA_002896235.1. Lineage (NCBI taxonomy): Eukaryota > Viridiplantae > Streptophyta > Magnoliopsida > Fabales > Fabaceae > Cicer > Cicer reticulatum. The sequence goes on from PGWS01018277.1 coordinate 7,827, forward strand.
CTTACAGTGAAAAAGAATTGTGCAAAATAGCGGATTCCATAATAGAGAAGTCGATAATTTTAGATAGAAATTATGAAGGCTAGAATTCTAAAAAAGTATGTTAAATTAACTATCACAATTAAGAAAACAACATAATAAAATTTGGATAAACAGAAGAGAGAAAGATTTTTGAGATAAAGATCATTGGTATCAAATGATAGCCCTACTTGTTTTGTTTCCTCTTCCTTTCACGCTGGCCAGTGCAAATGTTTTTCTCTATCTCCCTTTCTTATTTTTTTTAACACACTTAGTGATTTAAATCCCTTCATTCAAACACATGGGTCAAATCCATTGTCCCCTTATTTATTTTATATTTTACTATTACTATTTTTTATTTTGCTAAAATAAAAATTGATAAATATTTAATCTCATTTTAATACTCTCCTCAAACACCATTTAATTTTCAAATATTACTTAATATTTCAAAACTAATATATTATAAATTAGAGTAGTTAAATATGAACCTTTTAAAAAATATATTACTAATAACTGAAACTCTCATAATCAAAATAATCACTATAAATTATACTTATGTTTCAAAATATTCACATTAAAGTACTATTATCATTAGAGAATAGTCAAAATTAAAAAAATAAATAGATATAATATCAACATATTATATTAATTACTAAATCATGATAAAATATATATATAAATCATCATACCATAACAAGTATATAAAAATAAAGAAAATCAAACACAATGTTACTACTATCTCAATATAATTATTTATAAAATAAATAACTAAAATAGAAAATAGTTAAAGAAAATTAAAATATAAATTTGTGCACACTTAACATTAGTCAAACATACAAGAAAATATCACACATTAAATTACCAACGCACATATACAATAAAAAATCTTATCCTTTATAATATTTACACTAAAATACTATTATTTTGAGAAAAATTATAAATATTATAATATTTATTATCTATATTACTCATTTAGGCAAATATGTAAAAAATTAGCATATAATAATAAGCACACATATAAAGAAATTAATCAATATATATTCTAAAATAATTTTAACAGCAAATATTTATTTAAAATCCTATTTTATTAATAACATAATTTAATATAAAATTTAAGATGTTACAAGAAAGAAAAATATTATTATTAATTAGTGGTATTAACGACTATTTTACAATTCTCTCGAACAAGATTGAAACTTCTTCTCTTTAAATTATAAAACTAATACAAATGAGCTCACACCATATTATCGACTTTTTATTTTATTAAATGTAATAAATTTTAGTAAAAACATCTGATTGGAGGAGATTGATTTTTCAAATAAAATGATTGCATCTAAATTCTTTTGCTAGATTGATACATCTTTTTCCAAAATTGTATTTTTTAATAAACTTATCAAAACATTCTAATGAATCTCACTATTTATATGAACTATATATGTCAAACAACATTGTAGTAAAAAACACCTTATTATAAACCTTATTTAGAAAGAATTTAAACCATTTTTTTTTGCATGATGAATAGATGGTTTGAATACTCCACATTAATGCCAAATTTTTTAAAGACTTGTTCAACAACTAGATTTATATTACAGTAAATTTAATCATCGGCTGCGATATTGCATCATAGTGCCACTACTGCTGAATTAGAATGAACTCCAACAAAATATGGTGCATTGCCTCTACAAAGATTGTGTACAATTTATCGTGAAACAGAGTTGATTATACTTAGATAAATAAGTAATTTAAATAGAATGATATTTTGAACCAAGAGTACATTATAATTTAATTTTGAATTAATGATTATAAAAAAGCAGAACAAGGTCTCATAATGTATGTATATACACATCATAACCACTAGATTTTGTATTACTATAAATTTCAATAAATCTTTTGATACATGCTAAATATAATCCAAATTGAAGGAGCTAGTCTATGAAGCTCTTCCAACTAACCTCAATAACAAAATAATACTCCTTTAACTTCTTTTGATAAAATAGACTAAAAATCTTTGAGTCTTCGAATAAAAGCACATCACACTACTACACATTTTGCCCAAACGTCACATAACAATGGATCATAACAAATGGTAACCCTTAAACCAAATTGAGCTTCGAAATGAGCAATGTAAATTGTTGCTTTTGATGGAAGAATTAGACCTCCTGGTTTGACTCAAATATCTTTTTCATCTCGATAAAGTTATGCCATCATTACAATATGCGTCTTGTGGCATAAATAATCAAGAAAATCACAGTTGTTGAAATAATAAAATATTATTGGTCTGTGATCCAACAAAGCACTTAGGAGATGAAGAGATGATAGAAATGAAAATCATCGATCTAGTCAAGGAAAATGAGATCTCACATCATGACATCGAGAAAACTCAAAAACAAAATTAAGTACATACAAATGTGATATTGAGGTCAAGATCATTTTCACTTCTCAAAACTAATAGAAGTTCTACTTATCATAGAGATCGACACAAATGCGATAATGGTGTGAGATATATTTTCCAAAATATTTCAAAAATGGATCCGAGAAGTATCACACATATGTCTATCTCTCTAATTGGATAGCGCCATTACTTTTGAGAAACTAAGAGATTCTAACTCAATATATCGATAATTAAACTAAACACATTAGTAGTTTTTTACTACACTGCGTCTCTATGATTGAAACTATTGGACGTATTCACGGGTGTCATGAACAAAAATATTCTTAACCTAAAGACAGGAGGGGTTGCACCTTGAAATTCTGTGTCTAAGAAAAAGATGTAAATTTGAATAAAATTAAGAGATTTAGTCATTTGAAGCATCTAGATTCTATTTCATTAATATTATTAAAATTAATGAATTAATATAATTTTTTTGGATAGGAATTAATATAATATTTATTAATATTGTATAACTGATCCAAGCTTTGACCTAGCCAAATTAAGTGTAATCAATGTTGACTTCAAATATTATGATAATAATAAGTTTTTTAAAAATTAAAAAAGATAAATTATTAATAATAATATAATAGGCTAAATTATATTTGTGGTCTTTAACTTAATTTTCAAGTAACATTTTAGTCCTTTTATCTTTTTTTTTTCCCGACTTGGTCCTTTATTTTAATTTTAAGTGACAATTTGATATTTTATGTTTTAAAATTTTAAAAAATCAAAACTTGTAACATTCAATTATATTCTTCTCAATATCCTCATCAAATTTTATACAAACTCATATTTTTATACTTATTTTAATATTATTAGGAATGAAAGGGACAATCGGGAAAAAAAGATAAAGGCGACTAAAACGTTACTGAAAACTTAAGTTAAGGGACGCAAGATGTAATTTAAGCCTATATATATAACATAATAAGTCATTTATTTATAGGCTAAATTACATTTGTGGTCCTTTAATTTAATTTTAAGACTAACGTTTTAGTCTTTTATCTTTTTTTTTTTCCCGAAAATTGTTTTAGGTCCCCCGTTTAAAATTCCCCCCCCCCCCTAATAATTCAATAAAGTTAAAATATGAGTTAGTTTGAAGATTTGCATTACGAATTTGATGAATTTGGTATTGATTTGAAGAATATAATTAATTTATGAGTTTTGATTGAATTTTTTTTTTAATTCTTTGTATAAAAAGATACATTGTTAAAATTTTAAAACATAAAATATCAGATTGTCACTTAAAATTAAATAAAGGACAAAGTCGAAAAAAAAAAAGATAAAGACTAAATTATTAACTTGAAATTAAGTTAAGGGACCACATATGTAATTTAGCCTTTATTTTCAAAAATATAATGGTATTTAAGAGGATAAGATTTTGAGTGAGTTTACATGTAGATGTTCATTAGATATTTGTGGTGATATTTTCGTGTGCGTTAAACTATATAATAAATATTTGCATAGTTATATTTTAAGTATTTAAGACTATTTCCTATTTTAATTGGTTGCTTTATAAATAATTATCTTAAGATAGTAGTAATATTGTGATTAATTTATTTATTTCTATATATTTCTATGATACGATGGTTTTATACATATCCATTGGGATTTAGTAAAAAATATAAATTATTTATGTTAAATTTAATTATTTTATTATTTTTACTATTCCATAAAGATGGTAGCATTTTTATGTGATTATTTTGTAAAATAGTATAGTAATAATTGTAGTTAATATTGTGAATATGTGAGTTTTTGTTATTAATGTATTTTAAAATAGTAATTACTTAAATTACTTTTTATAAATATTAGTTTTGAAATATTGGTAAAACAATAGTATTGAAATTGTGTTAAAAAATGGTTATATTCCAATAATATAATAATATATATAAAATAATAATAATAATAATCAAGTATAATAATATATAGCAAAGAATAATGAATAATAATAATATTTAATATAATAATAATAATAATATGATAATAATAATAATATAAATAATAATAATAATAATAATAATAATAATAATAATAATAATAATAATAGAAGTAGTAATAATAGTAGTAATAATAATATTTTCTCCCTCCTATTCCTCATTTAGGTCCAACACTAAGAAAAGAATATTGAAACCCTAACCACTACTACAAACCCTATTTCACAAAACTTTTATAAATAAAACCAAAAATCCTAGCTACCCTCACCATCACCTCCTTTTTTTCGGCATCAAGAGCTTAGAACTTCTTTTCCTTGTGAATGACTTTGTGGGGGCTTAGAACTTTGTACTAGGAAGAAAAGCGGCCAAGGTAAGGGCTTTTCCCGACACAAATTATAGTTAGGTCGTTAGTTGAAGGACATGAAATAAATAATCGCGATTACTTGTATTTTAAAAGAAAAAAATGTAGACTAACAAAACCCCAATTTTTGTAAGATGGAATTTAATATTTGACTCATATGTAGTAAAGTATGAAATTTTATGTGATGTATGATAAACAAAATTTAACTCTTATTATGTATATTAGTTGGAGTGTCAATTTTATTGTTATATATGTTAAAGTGTTAATTTTTATGGCCTATATGATATCAAACTTTTATCTCTATGTGTATGTGGTGATAGTATCTGAAAACAACACTTTAATGAGAAACTAAATCCCAGTGAATAATATAAACAATTTTAAAACAAGTATTGTTCTCAGCCGGAGCGGTAACCGGAAAAAGTCAATCATGGCACCCGCCTTTATCCAAAAATATTCTTTAGAACTATTAATGATATAACTAAGATTTCTCTATAATAACCAACTACTTCCAATAATTAATAAAAACTCATCAATTAAATAAACGATAATCCACATCCATCTTAATAAGATAATACCAATATACACATTTATTCTGCAGAAAATAATCAATCAATTCAATGATGGAGATATACTACTTATGCAAAGTGAGTATTATATAATCATGTGGATCACCAGTTCATCCATTGTGGGGTACAAGACCCATCTGTGTGGAGTTTAAACTTCATTTCATTGTGGAGTTTAAAACTCATCTATGTATAGGGTACAAGACCCATCCATGTGGAGTTTAAACATCATCTCTTTGTGAAGTTTAAAATTCATCCATGTGGAATTTCAACCTCATCTCTTTGTGAAGTTTAATACTCATCCATATGTGGGTACAAGATCCATCTGTGTGGAGTTTAAACCTCATCTCTTTGCGAAGTTTAATACTCATCTGTGTCTGGGGTACAAGACCCATCCTTGTGAGTTTAAACTTCATCTCTTTGTGAAGTTTAATACTCATCCATGGGAGTTTAATACTCATCCATGTGGAGTTTAAACCTCATCTCTTTGTGAAGTTTAATACTCACTCATGTGGAGTTTAAACCTCATCTCTTTGTGAAGTTTAATACTCATCTATAGGTGGAGTTTAACCTCATCTCTTTGTGAAGTTTAAAACCCATCAATATGTGGGGTCCAAGAACCATCCATGTCGAGTGTAAATCTCATCTCTTTGTGAAGTTTAAAACTCATCAATAGATGGGGTACAAGACCCATCTCCAGCACACACAATCAAAATCATTCATAATTTTAATAATCATATTCGCAAAATCATATTTATGACATAATATTTCATTTGAATATATAATAACAATGATCATTCAAGAAAATATAATAAAACAATTTTTTAATGAATATATATCTCTCAAACACATGCAATCCAAATAATTCATATTTCAACAACTATATTTAAAAAAGCATATTTGTAATCTATTCTTTCATTTGAATATATGATAACAATGATCATTCCAAGAAATACTAACAGTCTTTTTAAGAGGATTATATTCTCAAACAATGATCCAATAATTCATATTTTACAATTATATTCGATTATATTTATAATTTACATATTCATTTGAATATATAATAACAACAATCATTCATGAAAATATAATAAAACAATTCTTTTAAAGAATATATATTCAAACAATCATCAAAATGGTAATTTAACAAACAATAATAAATAAATCAATTTATAATCTATTATTACAATTCATAAAATCTCAATTTTAATAGAGTTAGTTTCTCGACAAAAATATATTCTTAGAAGAAAATACCAATCAAAATACCTAACTCTTTTTCCATTTTAAATTTCCAAAATAAATGTACCATGAAAGTTTAAAGGGTGTGATTACTCACCTCCTGAAGCGTTCTTGATATGTTGTTTGCTAATAACCGTTACCACAACCACAAAGTATTATAGCTTCTCTTTATTTGGGTATACTTCTATCTTTTTAGATTTATATTTCTTCTCCTTTTTTTTTTCTTCTATCCGCATGTTATTTTTAGTAATTGTATATATATATATATTCTGCTAATAACAAAATTTCCTATATCTCCTATGTTTAGTCACTAGCCGGTAGTTTGTTCCACATAAAGCGAAGAATTTGTTTAAAAGAACATATATGTCTTGATTTTATTAGGTATGACTACCTATATACATGCCAACTATCACCATATAAATTGCATGGTTTGTTTAATTCTGAAAACAGTAACAAACAGATTCTAAGCTTGTTAATCGAACAATTGGTTAAAACATGCTCAAATCCTATTTTGAGGTCATATAGGAGGATAATTAATTTTATTAAGTATCTTGCGCATATAGATA